>JASDQU010010601.1:70535-101985 GCA_032191745.1 Picea mariana | reverse complement strand
TTCGGACTTGCTTTCCACTTACCTCGAGCAAACTTGGGTTCCAAACTTAGGATAAGTGGGTTTTTAACCCATTCTTTTGCATTCTAACCCCCGTACAAGAAATATCGCTAACATTTGGCTCCATGGGGGATAGAGTCGTCCCTGTGATGCTCTAAGAACTCTTTTGCAGATTCAGTGCCTTTGTTGTTGGGCTATGGAGTCATTTATTAGTCTGAAAAAACAAAAACAGAAACAATATTTACAAAACAAAACAAAAAGGGCCGACTGTGACTCACAGAAAACATTTTTTTAAGAAATGCCCATTTACTGGGCTGCTGAAAACTTCTTGGCCTTCCAGATCCTGCAACCTGTAAGTGTTGTTTGAGAATACTTCAAGGATATTGAAAGGCCCAAACCAAAGGGCATCAAACTTGCTATGCTTGCCTCTGTCCTGCCGGGGTGCATCCCATTTGAGAACCAGATCACCCTGCTTGAATCCTTCCTTACTGTTCCTTCTGTCAAAAACCTGCTTGATATTCTACTGATGATCGTGGGCCCTGTTCATGACCTGTTCCCTGATCTGCTATATTTCCACTATCTGATGAATCTTTCTGACCATATGGTCAGGCTCTCCTTCAATGTCCTGGAGGAATTTCGCCACAGATAAAGCGAGTTGAGTGGGGAAAACAACTTTTGTTCCATAAACAAGTTGAAAGGGTGATATGCCCAGGGACTTCTTTGTTGTCACTCGATCAACCCATAATGCAAATTTGAGCTTTGAATCCTAGGCCCTTTTATTATCTTCCAGTAATTTCTTAATGAGCTTGATTAGGCTTTTATTGGAAGACTCTGCCAGTCCATTTCCCTGGGGATAATAGAGAGTAGAGTGAATCAGTGAAATTTCAAACTGTTCACAGAACTTGACCAGAGGCTCAGACCAGAAAGGGGTGGCATTGTCAGTGACAATTTTGTTAGGACAACCAAATCTGGCTATGATATCTTTCAGGAAGCTGATGATTACTTTGTGGGAAGTGCTCCTGGTAGGGATAACTTCTATCCATTTGGTGAAATAATCTGTAGCAGTGAGGATCCATCTATGCTGGCCACTTGAGGGAGGATGAATTTCTCCAATGAAGTTCAATCCCCACTGCTGGAAGGGTGCTGAAATCACTACAGGCTTTAATGGCAGAGATCTGAGCTGCTGCTTTCCTGAGAACCTATGGCATTTGATGCAAGCTTTGATTTATCTGCAGACATCAGGGAATAAAGTAGGCCAGTAGTACCCAGCTCGAAGGATCTTATGGGCCGTGGTCTTCCAGAAATGGTGAACCCCACAAAGGCCACTGTGAAAATCAAATGTAACTTGTCGGGCTTCTTGAGGGTCCAGGCACTTTAAAAATACCCCTAAAGGGTCCTTCCAGTACAAGGCTTGGTCGATGAGGCAATATCTGACTGCCTTCAGCATTAAAGCTCTCGCCTTACTCTTCTCCATTCCATCAGGAGGCCTCAATTCTTGCAGAAAATACAAGATATCCTTGTACTAGGGGCATGCTGCTAGTGGTAAAGTGCTTTGGGAACTCTTGTTGTATGACTCAGCTTGCTCGTTGATGAAGTCAATCCCCAAAGCTTTGCAATTGGATTCAGCCAATAACGTGGCCAAACCTTGCCCCTTTATCAAATTGGTGGGCTTGATTACCAGATCAAACTCAAGGATCTTGGCAATCCATTTACCTCTTCTCCCGTCTATGTCTAGCTATATAAGAATGTCCTTCACGGAGGCTAAGGGAACATATGTTGTTACTTTTGAATGAAAGACATATACTCTGAAAGCCTTAAGAGCTTTCACTAAGGCACAAGCCTGCTTCTCCATGATTTCATACCTGCTCTCCGCGTCTCTTAATTCCCTGCTGAAGAAGGCGATGGGCTGCTCACGTCCTTCTTCATTCTTCTGCAATAAGACCACCGCCACTGTATCAAAAGAAGCAAAGGAGAAAATTAGGAACTCCTTGGAATAGTCAGGGCTGATCAGCACAGGTGCCTCAGTCAATGCCTTTTTTATCTGATCAAAAGATTCCCTGGGTTTGAAGGTCCATTTTACTTCATTTCCCTTCTTGAGCATGGCTGTGATGTGTTTCACCAGCTCGGCAAAATTTGAGATGAATCTCCTCAGAAAATTAATCTCCCCAAAAAATGATTGCACCTCTTTCTTAGATCTAGGAATTGACAGGGTCTGAATTGCTTCTACCCTGCTAGGATCAATTCTTACCCCCTCTGTTGATACTATATGACCTAACAGTTTCCCTTCTTTCATAGAAAACAGAGACTTATTGGGATTTAGGGAAAGGCCAAACCTGTGACACTTCGAAAGGAATTTTCTTAGGTGGCAACAATGTTCTTTGTCAGACTTGGAAAAAACCATCATGTCATCCAGATAGATCACCACAAACCTATCTTTCTCCCCGATGAAGGCTATGTCCATGGCTCGCTGGAATGTGGCTCCTGCATTCATCAAACCAAAAGGCATTTTGGCATACATGAATGTGCCCCAAGGGGTGGTGAAGGTCGTTTTTTCTCTGTCCTCAGGCATGACTGATATTTGATTATACCCTGAAAAACCATCAATCATGGATATCCTAGCTACTCCAGTTACCTTCTGCAATATGTGTTCCATATTGGGCAGGGGATAATTATCTTTTCTTGAGCTTCTGTTCATGTTCCTGAAGTCAACACAAAGCCTAATTTCTCTACTCTTCTTCCTTACTGGGACCAAGTTGGCCACCCACTCAGAATATCTCAAGGGGATAATGATTTGTGCATCCAACAACTTTTTTTCTTCTTTCTCCATGACAGGCAGCAACATGGGATTTATCTGTCTCAGTTTTTGCCTGAATGGCCTAGCCTCTTCTTTCAACGGGATCTTGTGCTCAATAACAGATGTGTCATAAGTTTGTAGGTCTTCATATGTCCATGCAAACACATCAAAAAACTCTTTCAATAACTCAATATATTCAGCCCGCTGCTCCCTGGTCAGACTGCTAGACAATTTGATGAATCTAGGTTCATCCTGCGTGCCAACGTTGCATTCTGCTATGTCAACATCTTCACTCAGAACACCACCCTTTACTGGCACGTCATTCCCATCAAACAATCTTTCTAAAGGGATGAGTCCTCTTAGGATGTGATTGCTGGGCAGCTGAATGATCTGGTGATTCACGATCTTATTTAAAAATACCCAAGGATGAAGGTCATTTTCCAGGTCAGGGTCCTGGTCAATGTGCAACGCAGAAAATTCGTCCACGGATTGTAGAAACCTTTCAATTTCCAAATCATCTTCAAACACCTTCCAATGTTTGACATTGTCAGGTACAAATGGTCTGTATTTTATCTCGACATCACTTTTTATCCCAGGCAGCAGAGGATGCTTGAGCGAACTGGCTGATACGGCTAGAGAGTCGGCTAGAGTATTTTCCCCCCTCGGGACGAAAGAAATGCTAAAAGCCAAGAAGAAATTATCCATCAGGTCCCATACTTCATTTCTGTAATTTCTGAGTCGGGGATTATTGGCGCGATAATCCTTTCTTATTTTCTGAATAATCAACTCATCATTTCCAAATATCGCTATCTCTCTAATTCCCATTTCCTTCGCAGACCTCATACCCAAAATAAGAGCTTCATACTCTGCTACGTTGTTGGTGGTTTCGAATTCGAGCTTGTATGAAAAGGATATGATCTCTTGACAAGGTGATATAAAAACCACCCCAGCGCTAGCACCTTCATCAAAAGAAGCATCGTCGAAAAACATCTTTCACATGGAAGGGGTTGGGGGGAAATCTGGACATTCAATACTGGGTTGCTTTTGGACCCGGCAAGACTCTTCAGGGGCGTCAGTAAGTTGCAACAGGCTAGACCCCAAATCGGTGTCAATTGCAAAGATGCGGTGATTAGTGGGGTCCGCCTCATCGCTGACTAGGTAAGCCAGCTGAGCTTCTCTATACAGCCTCCTTTGCTCCCCTCCAAAAACCGGAAAGGTAGCATACGTGAGATCCATCTGCAGCGTTCCCCCGAGCTTTTTAATCCATGATCTAGACAACAGCATGCCAAATTTGGGAGGAACGTCAGCTACCACAATATCCATGACCACGCTTTTCATGGGCAGCTGAAACAAGGAAACCACCAGGTCTTTGATGACCCCCAGGAACTGCACCCTCCTTGAATCAAAGGAGTACAAATCATGATAGGTATTTGTTACTTCCAATCCCAATTCTTTCATAACTATTTTGGGTATAAGGTTATGAGAAGCCCGTGAATCCATGAGACAATTATGCTCCACTTTGTCCTATATATTCAGGGATGTGTAGAAGGGAGGGGATGAGTCATCTCTGTCTTCTACCATGGGCCCTAGGATGACGGTTGGCTTCTCATCTTGGAGGTTTACTGAATCAGAGGGAGGCTAGGGGGACTCGGATTGTAGCATCTTAGAGAGAGACCTTTTGAAGTCTTCATTTTTAACTAGTTCAGATAGGGGTACAAGGATTCTAATCTTTTGAATTTCATGCTCGAAATTAAAGGAGGGGTTAGGTTTAGGAGCTTCTCTGACCTTGGTGACAGGCTCTTTGGCTACTGACAAAGCACTCTGGGTCTTCTTCTCTTTAGTAGTGGCTGCTGCAGATTTGAAAGGCTTATCTGCTAGGAGGGGCTGGTCTGATCTGTCAAAGTCTCTTTCTTTCCTCCTCGACCTGAGGTTGTATCTGTCAGAGGTACGACCAGCCCTTTCTTCCTTCCCTAACTCATGAATCTGAATGTTCATCAAAGATCTCTCATATGCAAACTAAGTCAAGTGGGGAAAAGGGGGAATCTCTTCAATACAGTGAATCTCCGGGCCAAACTCATCTATCTCCTCCATTTCCTCACGATCAACTAGGTTGTTCTGGAGGGGGGGTTGAACCCTCTGATCATCTCTATCTCTTCCCCTTTGTTCCTTCTGGAAAACCCGAGGCATGTTGTTAGCAGGTCGTCTGAAACCTATATTATTAGTGTTTTGGGGATTTATGTACATGGGCTTCCCTTCTAACTCCAACCTTTCTATCTTGTCAGCAATCGATTTTATTGCTTTAGCTATCTCATCTGTCTGATGGGGCAAGGAAGAGGAACTGGATGAGGAAGCTTCAGGCCTTTTCTTGGATATGTTTCTATCAGCATCGTTCCTGAGTCGGTCAACAGCTAATATGTTAGATTCTACTTCCACGACTGCATCTTGCATGAGGGCCAGGGTAGTGGCTCTTCTCTTCCTCAGTAATAGGCAGAAATCAGGATCAAAAGTGCTGGAGTAAGTGATCTTTGTAGAGGCTTCGAAGGGCTTTATCTCAGTAGGGATTCTGTTGTACATTTTATTAAATCTTTTGGATAAGTTGGAGACAGACACTCCTTCCTTTCTTTTCAATGACCCAAACTTCGTCATGTAATACATGAAATCCTTTTTATCTCCCCATTGTCTCAAAAAGGCATTGTCTAGTGCTTCAATCCCATCAATAGATCCAGGAGGCAGGGCCTTGAACCATTTTCTAGCCTCTCCTTGGAGGCTGTGGACAAAAATTCTCATCCATACATCTGCATGCATGATGACATTGTCATATTTGAAATAGTAAAAGGCTTGTAGGTGCTCATCTGCAGTTACGTCCCCCTCGCCCGTGAATTTGGGTAGTTGCTTGAGGTAACCATCTGTCGGAAGGGCGTTGAGGGGCTGAGGTAACACAAGGGGAGCATACCTAGCGGCTATAATAGCCTCCATTCTGGTCATAGGGGGATGAGCACCAGCCATAGGAATATTAGGTGGAGGAGAACTTGGAGGAGAAGGAGTTTGCAAAGGAGCTGCTGGGAATGAGTCTCGAAGTGGAGTGGGAAGCAAAAGAGGATTCAAGGAGAAGGCTAGCGGGCTCAAGTCAAGAGGGGTTCCTCTTTGTGAAAGAGTGGGGAACTCTTCTATAGTCCCAGGTCTATGCCAAGGAACAACTTCTGAGGAGAGGGGAGTGACAAGAATTTCTCCCTCTGATCCCAAGCCAGGAGGGGAAAACTCAGCAGGAACACTCCCGAAATTCAAGAAACGAGAAACCTCTGAAGGAGGTCTATTAAGAAACTGAGGAGGAGAAAACATAGTTCTAACAGAAGGGGATGGTGGATTACCTTTTTCGATGGTGGAAACTTCTTTTGTAGAACTCTTCCCCTTTCTACGCACTGCTTCTGAGTCAGCTTCAGGTGTAGCTAGAGGCAGCTGCGGATGACACCGCGTGTGTCTACCTATGAAAGCCACAATGGATAGAGCAGGCTCTTTCCAGCGGAGTCATCACAATGGAGTCGCCAGGTGCATAGTAGCAATCTCAATAGTTCTGATATCTGATGCACCTTCAGAATCAGCTGATCATTGTCATTCAAACCCAGGGAAAATGTTCAACTTTGTCCCCGGCAACGGTGCTAGAAATGTTAGCATCAGAAGTCACTCCTGGATTACTATCAGCAGCAGAGCCTGATGTCCATCAGTTTTATGTCACGGTTTGTTTATTGATGGGGTGACCAAATGGAAGCCAACTCAAAACGATATCGTTCCAACTCGAAGCTAGGCCAGGCATGCACATGTGAGTGAGGTCTCATATAAACTTTAGACAGTGAGTTGTAGTATATGGTGGAAGACTTATATAAGAGCAAAGCAGTGGTCTAGTACTAACACCAAGTTACTAATAGACTGTGGAAGAAGACGTTCGAAGGCAATTCAAATGTAAAACTAGAGAATACAATCGTGGAACAATGAACCTTTCATCATAACATAACTGCAACAATTCGCGAGAATCAGTCGATCACGAACTCTTTGGCATGAGAGGAAAACTTAGACGATATAGGAGAATTGTCTGTCATAAAACAAGAAATCTCAAATACAAATGCATACCCAGAAAACTAGAACATCTGTTAAAACTTTACAGTAGGGAGCTCTGCTCTACCATCGATAGATACAAAAATTGTGAAAGCGCCCTAATATACTCAAACTAGTAACAACAACAAAATTGAGACGTAGCATTAAAAGCTTTGCGTCTGCATGGCTTCTGACAATCTGCAACTGCAATATTTGAATGATCGTGCAACTTATGGCAGACGCGATCGATCTTCTAACAGTTTCATCGGCGAATCGACGTGCGTTTAATCCATTGTCGAACTTTCCCATTATGGTGGAGAGGATGTGTAACCACCACCAACTGCCCCAATAACTGCTTTATGGGGATTGAGGACGACCTGGCCAACTCAGCACTTTAGGATGTGGAAGACTCCTTGTGCTGCCACCTAAAATAACCGAATGGCTAGATGAATAGACGTGGAGTCCAGCACGAAGGATGGGGCGTGTGACAGGAGTGGTGGCGTCGGACTATGAGGGTGTGAAGGAAGTGGCGAGGTGTGAGAAGGGAAATAGAGGAGGACACATGGTGGAAGACACCAGGCGAATAAAAAGGGGGGGGGGAAGTCAAGAGATGATGGATTTGCTCTTTGGCGAGAGGCTAACCTGGAAAGGAGCAGGACACATAGCAAGCGACAAGTGGATGATGAGAAGGAAGGCGGACCACCCAGACCAAAGAGGGGAGGCAGATGGGTGACACACGAAAGCAGGAGAAAGGTGGTTCTGGAAGATGACAAGATAGGAGAAGGGCCCATGCAATCTAAACATAGAGCAGCTGAGGATGATGGGATCGCGTGAGCACCGTTGATCCAGGCTCTAATATTTTGGCCGTCGGAAAGCTACGCGCTCGATTTCGGACCCCCTCCCCTCCGCTTAAAGGTAGAAAGGCAGGGGGGGTCCAGAATTGCCTTTATTGACGTTGATCCGGGCACACTGATCTGGACCGTTGAAGAGATGCGCCCCTGATTCCAGACCCCCCCCCTCCGCTTAAAGGTAGAAAGGCAGGGGGGGTCTGGAATCCCATATGCACCGTTGATTCGGGCGCGCGAATCGCAGCCATTCAGACTTGCTTGACGCTTACCTCGGGTGCACTTGGGTTCCAAACATAGGATAAGTGGGTTTTTAACCCATTCTTTTTCATTCTAACCCATGTACAAGAAATATCGCTAACAATACCTATGTATATGTTTGAAATCAAACCATCAGTTTTAAGCGTTTTCGTTGTTAACATTCTTGAGTCATAGTGCCTTTCCTAAATGAAAACAAAAGAGAAATATTTTATATAGCATGTTGAATGGTTGAGACACCTTCAAAATTTAAAATGATCTTTGTGTTGAGAACCAAGATAATGAACGCATGACACATGGAAAAATTGTATGATTCTTTTTAAAGGACTTTAGCGACATTTCCCTGAGTTGTAAATTATTTTTCAACATATGTTCTTTCAGCAACTCTGGGTAACAAAATATTCAATTGTGAACGTTAGAGTGGGTTCCACTGAAGCGAAACATGAATCTTCCAGTAGAACTTCATAACGAATTCTCCACGGGGTTTTCTCATGATAACCAAATTTAGGCCAGGTTTTTAGTCAAATTGATGCAAACCCCCACTCACTCCTGGTGCCCGCTGACCTCCCATTCTAGGGATCGTCAAATTTTAGAGATATATCAGCTCACAGGTTCCTACTAAATCTTCAAATTTTCTACATAGGCCTTAAACATTCTTCTCGAATGAAAAATATGCCTTTCAGGGGGCCCAAACACAAGAAAATCCTACCTTAGAATCCTGGGCCAAAGCCATGGGATAATCCTCAAGTCTCTAAAGAATTCAATACTTTGAATCTATCAAGATTCGGGAGTCTCAATATACTAACACCTCAATCCTTCTGAATGCTAAAGTAATGGAGCATTGAACCACAACAAGGATCGATGGCTCACAACGTCCACACAAATCTACAGTGGGGATTGCTTTAGGGGATCTGGGCTTTGACAAGTCTATCATTTCCAATAAAGCGTACTCCCAGAGAGACAAACTCTAGAGTAGATTGGATTACTCTTGTTATCCTATCAGATCGATGACTGAGATCCCACTTCACGACTCTAAGATTTGGGTGTCTTCTAAGAACCACTCCAAAGTTCCACTAGAGTGCCAAACCGATGAACACGCACATCAAGAAATCAATGGTCTACACCCTCCCTTCAACCAATGGTCATGGTTTACTCTGGGATTTCAAGATTTTGGAGTCTTGGGTGTCCAACTCTTGAAAACCTCTAGAGCACCAGACTTGTGAACTCGTAGAGGACTTGGATCAATGACTACCGTGCTATGACAACTGGATGGTATAGATCTGTTCTGGACTTTGGGGCTTCGGGTGGATATGTAGTGAAAATTCCTCTACTTCCTGAATGACGAAACGTCAAAGCGTTTATCCTTCCTTCACGTGTCCTCCTCTAGATCAATAGCTCAGATGAATCCCGACCTTCGGAACTTTGGGGATCCTGATTCCTCAACACTACAAATATCCAAAATGTGTGAAGTCTGAAGGATTTCAATGGTTAACCCTTGTGCAACTCCTCTAGATCTGATGGTTGTCACCTCTCCTGCAATTTCACGAACGAATCTTGTTCATTAAATTTCAATCCTTCATAGCTCCTCCTTTAGGATCGACACAGGATTTCTCCTGAACTTGAAATCTTGAAAAATTATAAGGTTAAACCCCATGCTACCTCTCTAGATCTAAGGGTGATGAGTGATCTTGGATCCTCCTGAATAGTTCTCGTTCATTCAACCCTTAAAAAAAAAAAACCTTCTCCTCCTTAAGGATTTTTTCCAGTATCCTTACTGTTCATTATTCCTTAAAGTATTTCAGACCTCTATAGCCCTCCTTGCATCCTTTGACTTCTGAAATATTTTCGGAGTTAGATATTTTTATTAAAATCTGCCTACACAACCATGGCACTTGTCCTCTCCAAGATTTTCTTCAACACTTCCACTAGTTGTTTGCCCGATTCACACCTTGCACGAGTCTTCTTCATACTCTTCTCTCCATCGAGTGATTGTGCACTCCTTTCACTTTCTCTACAAATTTTTATGCTGCCTCTTTTGAGATTCTTAGTCAATATTAACTAGTCCTTCGCACTCCTTGTGGGAACAATGCACTAGAACACATAGAAGAGAAACAATTGAAACTTATAGAAACATCAAAGGTTCCCACACTTAACCATAAAAACATACTAAGATGCATAAAACAGACAAAACAGATAAACAGAAAGAAACATCACATGTACTCAATGAACTCAGAAATGGAGAACACCATACATTTGGAATCAAACCTCTCTATTTGTATTCCTTCAGCAAAGTATGTACATGGACTCATATAAATCTTTGCAACTCTCTTAACAATAATTCAAAAAAAAACTTTAGCAACCTCATTTGGGCATCATTTACATATATTTATACGTGAAGAGGCTTATCGAGCTAAGGACTTATTACATGGAATGAGCATTTACAAACTAGATAAAAACTGGTGCTTGAAATTTGTACAACTGTCTAGATAATTAATATGATTACAATATTTGATGTCCTTATGTGGTGGATCTTGCCTCAAAATTTTTAAAATATTTAATTTACAATCCTTTCAAAAAATAATGATGCACTCTCCTTGGAATTCAAAAATAGTTTAAAATTTGTGCACTGGGTGTTGATTTGTCCTCCACTCAAATTCTTTAATTATTGATGGTGATGCTCCTGCATCATACTCCTCTAGACACAAATATTCACGGGATCCTATCCATAAGATCCTATGTTGTTTTTACATGCTTCTGAATATCAAGTTCAGTTACCCAAATAACATCCTCTGCTAGGTGATCCTTACACTTTACCAAGTACTCAAAATAACACTTTCTCCTGGTCTTCTTTCCAATCCTATGATCTATAATTTTCTCCATCTGTGGATTTTCTACTGTGGGAATATGCTTCTCCCACTGAATCTCCTTCTGATCATTTTTCCCCTCTGTATCATCCATCCTGTAAGGGTACAGGTCTACAAATTTGAATATGGGTGATATTCTCACATCGTCTGGAAGCTCAATCTCATAAGCATTGACAACAAAATTTCTAAGGATATGACATGGTCCTACTTTCTTCATATTTAATTTGTTATATTTTCCCCTTGGGTACCTTTCTTTCCTTGGGTGTGCTAAAAATTTATCTCCAACTTCGAAAAGAACCTCTCTCATTTTTTGATCAACTTGGCTCTTATACTTCTGACTGCTATCTTGTAGTTGTCTCTTTATCTGATCATGAAGCTTATGCATCCATGCAAGAAATGTTTCTTCTCCTGCACTTCCAAACTCGTCATATCTCAAATATATCAACTCCGAAATTCATCTCGGATGCATCCCATACACTATTTGGAATGGAATTTTTCCAGTGCTTTGGTTTGGAGAATCGTTATAAGAAAACTCTGGATGGGGAAGAATTTGATCCCATTGACTGTGATGTTCAGTGATCAAGCTCCTTAGAAAATTCCGTAAACTCTTATTTACCACCTCAGTCTATCTGTTTTTCTAAGGGTGATATGTTGAACTAAAGGGAATATTTGTCTGCATCTTCTTCCAAAGAGTTCTCCAAAAGTGTCCCACAAACTCGGTATACCTGTTCGAGACTATACTTATGGGAAAGGCATGCAATCTCACAACCTCCTTGAAAAATAAATTGGCTACATGAGTAGCATCACTGGTTTTCACGCATGGTATGAAATGTTCCAACTTAGAAAATCTGTCAACTACTACAAATATGGAATCACTCCCTCTCTGGGTTCATGGAAATCCCAACACAAAAACCATGCTTATGGCATCCCACGGTCTTTATGGAATAGGAAATGGCTGATACAGACCAAAGTTTTGTTGCTTCCCTTTTTCATATTGGCAGACTCTACATCTATCTACAAATTTCTTCACATCAGATCTCACGCCTGGCAAATGGTATGAATAATTTAGTTTTCAATAAGTATTACCATAGCTAAAATGTCTATCCAATCCTCCACTATGTTTTTCTTTCAACAGGTTGTCTCTCATTAAGCATTTCAGCATATAGAGTTTGCTTCCCTTGAACAACAATTCATCTTGGATTAATAATATATCCACTGACTTATGTCCCTTAGAAAAGGGTTCTCACATGCTTTGTAAGCCTATTTAAAATCTGGATCTTCACGATACATTTCCTTAATATGCTCGAACCCTAAGGTCTCCGCTTGAAATTCTTGCAACATCATACATCTCCTGCTCAAAGCATCAACAACCTTGTTAGCGCTACCACTAATGTGCTTAATAACAAAAGTGAAATTATGCATTAATTCTACTCATTTATCATGTCTTTGGTTCAACTTCTCGTGTCTAGTTTTGAATTGTAAATCCTAATTGTCATTGTACAAGACAAACTCCTTTGGAATAAGATAGTCCCTCCATTTTTCAGAGCATGTGTTACAACATAAAACTCCTTATCATACTTTGAGTACCTTATCTTAGTGTCATTCAGATTCTCACTAAAATAAGCAACATGATTATTATCTTGGCTCAAGACTACACCAATAGCTACTCCACTTGCATCACATCTCACTTGAAATGTCTTCTTAAAACCTGGTAGAACCAGAATCAGTTGTTCTATTCTCTTCTCTTTCAATACTCTGAAGCCTTTTTTAGCTTTTTTTGTCCAATTAAAATATCAGTTCTTTTCCTTTATGGTTTCGAGTATGGGTGCATAAATGCCACTGAAATTCCTGATGAATTTTCTGTAAAAACTCGTTAATCCATGGAAGTTTCACACCTCAAATATGCTCCTTGGAGCAGGCCATTCTTTGATTTCTCTTACCTTTTCAATATCCATCTTCAATTCATTTGAAGAGATCACAAAACCCAAGTATATGAGTTATGTCTTCATGAAAGAACATTTCTTCAGATTTATCAACAACTTCTCCCACTACAACCGTTTCAACACGAGCTTCAAGTGCCTCAAATGTTCTCCTTCAATATTGTTGAAAACTAAAATATCATATAAATACACAATTACAAACTTACCAATGAAATATTTGAGTACTTCATTAATAAATCTCATGAATTTTCTTGGGGAATTCGTTAAGACAAATGGCATGATAAGCCACTCATGCAACCCTTCATTCTTCTTGAATGTTGTCTTCCATTCATCTCCCTCCCTTATTGTTATCTGATGATAGCCACTCTTGGAAAAACAATTTTCTCTAATCAATAAATCCATCAAATCATCCATTCTGGGTAAAGGGAATATATACCTAAGGGTGATCTTGTTGATGGCTCTAGAATCTATGCACATTCTCTAGCCTCCATATTTCTTTGGACTTAACACAGTTTCTATTGTGCATGGGATCAAACTTTCTCTAACCAAACCCTTATCCAACAACTCTCATACATGATTTTTGACCTCTTCATTTTCTTGAGGTGTCAACCTATATGCTACTTTGCTTGAAAACCTCGTTGCTGGAATAAGGTAAATGTGGTGACTGATACTCCTAATCAATGGTAAAGAACTAGGTAACTCATCCACCACGATATCAGAAAAATTATCCAACAACTCTTGAATCTCTATAGGAATATCATCAACATAATTACTTGTAAGGATGACTTTAGGATTTCTCAGCACAACAAACTACATTTCATGTTCCTTCTTAACTTCATTCAAGAGTTCCTTCCCACTCATGACAAGTATTCTTGGGATAGCTTCTTCCCTGAATTTCTTATCCTTGATTGGAAACAACATATGTGTACAACCATTCTTCTCAAGGGTGTAAGTATTTTTTCTCCCATCATGTATGACATTTATGTCATATTTCCATGGTCTTCCCAAAAAAACATGGAAAACGTCCATAGGTAAGACATCACATAGAATCTCATCCTTATAACCTCATATCTTAAATTCAACATTACATTTTCAAATTACCATCACTCGGTGTCCATTATGCAGCCATGATACCTTGTAAGGGCTCATATGTGTAGTTGTCTCTAGCTCCAGTTTTTCTACCATTTATGTGGATACCAAATTATCAGTACTCCCGTTGTCTATGATTACTTTGCATACCCTGTCCTTAGTCTTGCAAGAATTACTGAACATATTGTTTCTCTGAACTAGCTCATTTATTTGTTTCTCTGGTTTTAAGAGAACTTTCCTCATCATGAGGGATTTCCCATCTTTCGTTGCTTCATCCTCTACATTCCTCTTTTGTGCTTCGTAAATGTGAGCTTTTCCACATCCTTCTTTCTTCCTCTCAGGGTATTCCCAATACATATGCCTTGTCTTTCCACAGGGACAAAATTTCACTTCTCCTCTTCTGCCTCTTACTCTTCCTCAAGAAAACAATTTTATTCCACCATATTGTCCCCCTCAGGAACTTCCTCCTCTTTTAGTATGATTGTGATACTTTCCAACTTCAGGTTTGGGTTTCTGGAACTTCTATCGGAAAGTTCCTTTACCTCAGATTGGGCTCTTTCCTCTGTTTCATTGGATTTGTTTGTTTTCCATATTCTCCGCTACTTTAAGTGCCACCTGATAGGCGTCTTCCACCGTTCTCATTGTCATCATGATAATTTCATCCTGGATTTCATATCTTAGGCCATTAATATACCTGGAAACTTTTTCTTCATTAGTCTCTCGATGTCCTGCTCTGATGTTCAATCTGTAAATTCTTCAATGTACTCCTTCACTAACAAGCCTTTCTATCTCAAGTTCTACAATATCCTAAATAGATTGAACAAAAAATATTTGGGTATGAACTTAGCTTTCAATTTAGCTACCATCTTGTCCATTTTTTTTTTTTTTCTTACCTTGTGTCTTATGTCGGCTTGTAGTTCATCTGACCATAGCGTTGCATGTCCCTTCAGTCTTGTAACAACATTCTTCACCTTATTTTCATCATCGATATCCCCATAATCGAAGTACTTGTCTAAAGCCCTTATCCAGTCTAGCGTCTTCTTAACATGCAAGTTTCCTTCATATATCGGGACTTCTATTTTTTCTCTAGCCCCCATTTTTACAACCACTCTCAACAAGAATTCCTCTACAACATCTTATCCTACATCTCCTTCTACTTCCGTATCTTCACTCTCGACTTCCCTAATGTCACCAACATCAGTTTCTCTTCTATGATTTCTCTCCATGGCATCCAATATCACACAGAGTTTCCTCATTTCTCGTTCCATGGTTGGATTTGATACAGGTCTCTCCCCGTGTCTTCTTGGAAACATGGTTATGAATTTTCCTTTAAAAAAATATTAATTCAGTCTCTGATACCACTTGATGCAGACCCCTACTCACTCGTAAGTCCCGCTGACCTCCCAGTCTAAGGATTGTCAAATTTGAGAGTTGGATCAGCTCGCAGGTTCCTAGTGAACCTTCAAATTCATTGCACAGGCCTTCAAAATAATTCCTAAATGAAAAATACGCCTTTTGGGGGGGAAAACATGAACAAAGCCTACTCGAGAACTATGGGCCAAAACCGTGTGATAATCCTCAAGTCTTCGAAGAATTTAGGACTTCAGAGTTAACTACTTTTGGCAGTCTCAATAGACTAATGCCTCAATCCTTTCGAATATCAAAGTAACAGAGCCTCAAACTACAACAAGGATCAACAAATCACAACATCTGCACAAATCTATGGTGGGGAATGATTCTTGGGATTCAATCTTTGGCAAGTCTATCTATTCTAGTACAATGTGCTCTCGAAGAGATGAACTCTGGATTAGATTGGATGAATCCTTTTCTTCTATCATATCAATGACTCATATCACTCTTCATGACTGTGGGCTTTAGGGGTCTTCGAAGCACCACTCCACGGTTCCTCTAGAGCGCTAGATCGACGAACATGCATATCAAGAAATCAATGGTCTGCACCCTCCCATTGACCAACGTTCATTGTTTACACTGAGATTCTAGGATTCAAGAGTCTCAAGTGTCCAAGTCTTGAAAACCTTCAGAGCACTAGGCTTGTGAACTTGCAGACGAATTAGATAAACGGCTACTATGCTTCGACAGTTGGATGATCCAAATCTATTTTAGACTTCAGGAGTCTTAGTGGATGTGTAGTGCGAACTCCTTTGCCTCCTGAATGTTGAAACACCGAAGTGTTTCTCATTCCTCCATGTGTCCTCCTCTGGATCAATGACTAGGATTAATCCCAACCTTTGGGACCTCGGAGATCCTGATTCCTCGAAAATCCAAATATATCGAGTGCGCAAAGTCCGAAGGACTTCAACGGTTAACCCTTGTGCAACTCCTCTAGATATGATGACTGTCATCTCGCCTGTAATTTCTTGAACGGATCTCATTGGTTGGATTTCAATCCCTGATAACTCCTCCTTTGATCTCGACACGAGATTTCTCCTGAACTCAAAATCTTGACAACTTATAGGGTTAAAACCCATGCTACTTCTCCAGATCTAAAGGTGATGAGAGATCATGGATTCTCTTGAATAGATCTCATCCATTCTACCCTTAAATCAAACAAAGGTTCTCCTCCTTAAGGATTCTGACCACTATCCTTCCCGATATTTGTTCCTTAAAGTATTTCAGACCTCTGTCACCCTCCTTGTGTCCTTTGACTTCGGAGAGATTTTGGGACTTGGATATTTTTACGAAAATATCCATATTCACTCCTGGCACTCATCCTATCTAATATTTTCTTCAACAATTCAACTAGGTTTTGGCACAATGCACAACTTGCATGGGTCTTCTTCAAACTTTGTTCTCAACCGAGCGATTGTGCATTCCTTTCACTTTCTCTGCAAAGTTTCACGCTACCTCTTCTGAGATTTTGAGTCAATCATGACTCGACCTTCACACTCCTTTTGGGCACTATGCACTCCTTGCACTAGAACTCTCAGATGAGAAACAATTGAAACTTATAGAAACATCAAAGGTTCCCACACTTAACCATAGAAACATACTCACATACATAAAACATATAAAAAAGATAAAAATAAATTAACATCACATGTACTCAATGAACTTAGAAATGGAGAGCATGATACATTTTGAATCAAACCTCTCTATTTGTATTCCTTGAACAAAGTGTGTACATCCACTCATGCAACTCTTTGCAACGCTCTTCAACAGAATTCACAAAAAAACTTCAGCAACCTCATTTGGGCATCAGTTATATATATATTTATACACAAAGAAGCTTCTCGAGCCTTCTTGCTGACTATATTAGTGCTATCCTATCGTAGTTAATACAATCATCTACTAAGGAATTATTACATTGAATGAGCATTTAAAAACTAGATAATAATTGGTGCTCGAAATATGTACAATGTTGCAGATAAATAAGATGATTACAATCTTTAGCGGCCTTATGTGATGGCTCTTGCCTAAAAAAGTTTAAAAGATTTAATTTAAAATACTTTCAAAATAGAATGATGCACTCTCCTTGGAATTCAAAAAAATTTTAAAATTTGAGCGTTTGGTGTTGAGTTGTCCTTCACTCGGCTTCTTTAATTGTTGATGGCGATGCTCCTGGATCACAAATGATAAAAAATGAAAAGCATCAAATGAAAAGAAAATTAAACTAAAGCAATCGATCATTAAATTCAAAATAAACTAAAAACAGTTGGTGCCCTTTATTGAAGAAAACAAGAAAAACCAAAATCTACGCTACATAGGTAGAAGAAAGGAAGAAAAAAACTAAACTATGATAGCAGAAAGGAAGTAAAATAATTATGCTAATCCTATTCCTAACCTATCCTACACTAGTTTAAAGAAGTCTAAGTAAAAGCATAATGTCAATGCAACCAGTCAAGTAACTCCAAACTAGCAAACACATGTTCATTAAAAGTTTATCACAGAGAATGGAGTGGTAACAGATGAAAGATATGAAGAATTGACTCAAGTATGTCTCCACCCTACAAGTTGAATTTGACGACTTTATGATTCATGATACATGTAGACATGTAGGATTTGTCCAACCAAGACTCAATTTTTTCATTAAATTTACAATGATTATCAAAGGACTATTGGAAGAAATTGGAAAGTGAGTGACACACCTGATAAGACTCGTAAATGAAAATTGTGTGCAATATACATTGTGGGAGAGTCTCGGTGTGGGTGGCAGTATTCATTCTAGGGATAAAAAAAAGACAATGGAAACTTGAAATAATCCTCAGTTGAAACTAAAGTGCCTCATTATCCAGGAAAATCTACCTAGGTCCACATTTTACAAAAATCACTTGATGAGAGGAGATATGATAGTTGATAATATGAGGGAAACATTGAGCGAAATATGACTCCATAACTTATCGTATGACAACAATGAAATAATTTCAAGAGTGTTGGAGCATTGAGACATGATATTTTATATCGGATTCAGATGATGACATTTATTATATCAACTCGATGGTTCCTATGTTTTGCATGGTGATAGTCCATTCATTTGTCGTGACGTATTCATGTTGATCCGCAAACTCATTGTACTCTATATACTTTAGATTTTGAGTGGTTAACATCTGTGAATCCAGGTTAAAAATTTGAGATTGCAAAGGATCGAGAAATGATAGGTTGGTACTCACATTTAATTCTAGAACAAAAAAGTAGTCATAAAAAATTGGGTCATCATGATTATATTGTGATTCGACATGTTCCAGAAATTCAAATTTAAAAAGATTGATAACATTATGTGTCATGGATGGAATGTCATGAGCAACCAGAGATGGGAACTCTTGTTTTCTTGGTTGGTTCTCATGTGGGTGATTATCATCAAATAGGTTTGTGAAAAGTGAATGAAGATCTTTAGAATATGAAAATGACAGGATTTCTTCAATGGCATATTTGTCATAGATCGAAGTATATTCATAATTTTCTGAAGGGGAGATGGTAAATGGTTCACACTCTAGGGATGAGGCTGTTCGAAAACATGGGTATTCAAATAGAGGATGAACACCTTCAGTAACCAATCACATAACCAGATCAAATATCAACACACCAATGTTTTCACGTGTTAAAACCCCTACGGGGAAACATCCATGGCCCCAACCAACACGACCACTTGAAGTAGTTCATTAATGAAAAAGAAAAATATTACAGAGAGATTTTACAAGAGAGTTTCTCACAATCGATCATCAAAAAATGACCATCCATGATCTTTAAATGAGATCATGGACCAATCGGGTGTTAAACCACAAATCAATGACCATTAAGATCGAGGAGAGTATGAACCATCAGATCACTCTATGTCGGGAACATATCGTGACTGTCGAACTTCCTAAATACAAATGCATACTGATGCATACAAAAGAAACACACTAAGAAACAAACTTTTACCTAATGACACATTAGACCAAGTAGATCTTAACCTACTCCTAAGTGTCTAAATATCCTAACACCCCCCCTTAAGAACAACTTGGGATAGGATTGAAGGATTTACAATGGTGACACAATAGGAGAAGGAAGGAGGCATTAGAGCCTATCACCACTTAATGACAACTTCTTGAACTCCTAACATAGATTGAAGTTTGGAAAACTTCGCTTCTATAAGAGACTTTGTGAAAATGTCTGCAACTTAATCTTTTGTAGGGAAAAAGAGCACTTCAATAACTTGATCATGAATGAGATTTCTGATGAAGTACATGTGTAGCTCGATGTGCTTGATGTTGAACTGGGTCTTTGGCAAGCTTGACGACACTCTGATTGTCGCACCAAAGGATGGTCGGATGCTACTGTTGGAATCCAAACTCTGAAAGGATCTGTCAAAGCCACAAGGATTCTTGAATTGCATTTACCATTGCTCGATACTCTGCTTCTGCTAAAGAAAGTGAAATAAGCTATTGTTTCTTACAGGTCCAAGTGATAGGTCCTGAACCAAGGCTAGAAATATAACCTGTAGTAGACTTCTGATCATCAGGGTCATCGGCCCAATCTAAATCAGTGAAACCAACCAATAAAGGAGTCCCCCCTGAAATATAATGTATCCCAAACTAAATTGGACCACGGACATAGAGAAGTATCCTTTTAGATTCTTTCCAATGGATTTCATGGGGTGTTTGCATATACCGGGCAACAAGACCAACAACAAAGGAAAGATCAAGATGGGTATGAGTCAAGTATAAGAGGCTACCAACTAACTGATGGTACAGGGTGGCATCAACTTCGGGAGAAGTAAAGGTGGTAGTAAACTTGACTCCATACTGGAAGGGAGAACAGTTTGGCTTAAAATCATCCATGTCAAAGTGAAGAAGAAGGTCACAAGCATACTTAGACTGGGAAAGAAAAATTCCTACATTGGTTTGCAAAACATGGAGGCCAAGGAAATAGTGCAAAAAACCTAAGTCTGTCGTTTCAAATTTCTTCTTAAGCTTGGTTTTCACATGGTTTAAAAGTTTTGAGTCACTACGAGTAAGGATAAGGTCATCAACATAAAGGACAACAATTATAGGATGGCTTCCTATTTTCTTGATATAGACATTAGGATCATAATTGCATCTAGATAATCCAGTGGAAATAAGAAAATTTTCAATTTTGGCATACCAAGCTCGGGGAGCTTGCTTGATACCATAAAAAGATTTCTTAAGGTGACAAACAAGGCTAGAGTCATTCTAGACATATCTAGAAGGTTGTTCCATGTAGATTTTTTCTTGCAAATCTTTATGCAAGAAGGCAGATTTAACATCCATCTGATGGACCTCCCATTTATGTGAGGAAGCAAGGGAGAACAAGTCAGATGGAATTCATTTTGGCTACAGGGGAAAAGGTTTCATTATAGTCAATTCCTTCAACTTGGGAAAATCCTTTGGCAACTAACCGAGCCTAATGTCTTTCAACACTTTGATATGATGCATACTTAGTTCTATAGACACATTTACATCGGACAAGTTTTCTTCATTTTGGAAGAGGTACAAGATCCCAAGTATCGTTTTCCATTAAAGAACGATACTTTCCATTCATTGTTGTATCCCGATTTGGATGACCTGAAGCTTCTGCAAATTTCTTTGGATCATGAGTTTCTGAAACTTGAGCCAAAAGAGAAGAGGCTTGCTGGAACCCTGAATGTGTACAACACTGATATAAAGGATCACCGACAAGATCACCAACTACTTCTTGTGTTGAACGAACCCATCTACGAAGTGGTGGAGCTGGTGCTGGGTCAGGTTCAAAGGACTCATATGGAGGAAGGTGAACAGGTGGAGGTGGATTTTCATCCTCACTATCATCATCTAAAGAAGAAACCAGAATAGAAGAAGGCACAAACACCGAAGATGGCTCGCAGGCCGAAGAAGGCACAACCACCAAATTAGGTTCGCAGGCCAAAAAAGGCACAAACATCGAATTAGGCTCGCAGGCTAAGATATTTTCATCAAATTTCACATCTCTTCTAATAATAATTTCATTACAATGTGTTTGAATAAGTCTATAACCTTTGACATCTTTAAAATAACCAACAAATATACACTGCTCGCTTTTAGGTTGCAATGCTTTCCTTTTCTCATCAGGAATGTGAGCCCATGCTATACTACCAAATACACGAAAGTGACTTACATCTGGTTTAATTTTAGTCCAAATTTTTTTTGGTATTATATTTTTAAGAGCCTTTGTGGGAGTGCGATTTACTATGTAATTTACACAGTTGATGGCTTCTGCCCAATACTTTAGACTTAATCGCTTAGATTGGATCATACAATTAGTCATTTATTTTAATGTGCAGTTGTTTCTCTTAGCAACACCATTTTGTTGTGGTGTATATGGAATAGTGTGTTGCATTTGGATTTGATGTGTAGTGCAGTAACTTGTAAAATTATTGTTCACATATTCACCTCCATTATCTATTCTTAACCTTTGAATTTGATGTCTAGATTTCTTTTCTACAAGGGCCTTTTAGGCCAAAAAATTGTCAAAAACTTCGCTCTTGAGTTTTAATAAGTAAACCCAAGTACGTCTGAAAAATTCATCAATGAAAGTTAGAAAATACTTGAACCTAGAAAAAGAAGGAGAAGGAAGTGGACCACTCAAATCACCGTGAACAATCTACAAAGGACCTGAGGCATGCCAAGAGGCACATTTGTCAAAACTATCCCGATGATGTTTGCCCAGAACACAACCGACACAAACACCATCTTTCCATGAAACAAGAGGAAGACCTGTCACCATCTGTTGATTCCATAGTTTCTGCAATGAGTGATAGTTTAGATGACCAAACTTCTCATGCCAAAGTTTGTTGAAGTCATCGCTATGAGCAACAAAAAATGATGAAAAAGATGATGAACCAAAGTTGTCAAACTTGTACAACCTGGTAATATCATCAGCGATTCCATTTGCAAGAACATGCTTATGATCTTTTAGATCCTTGATTACAACTTGGTGAGGTGAGAACTCTACAATTTTACCTTCACCTGAATGAGTGATTTGATATACTGATAGAAGGTTACAAGAAATACTTGGAACACATAATACATCATTGAAATGACCATTTTCTACTTGAATTGTTCCAGATCCTTCAACACTAAGATATATATCATTACCAACAAATATTTTCTTTATGTTACATTCATTTAGAGAAGAAAATATGTCTCTATCCTTAGCCATATGATAATATGCTCCAGAATCAATAAGACACTCACCAGAAGTAGAAGTAGAAGTAGAAGTTGTATTGAAGGAGAAACTAGAAGTTGAAAGTGCATGTCCCTGAGAAGAAGAAGAAGAAGTAGAATCGATACTGATGTTGTGCTTCTTCATCGCTGCCATATTCTTGAAACACTTGGACTCATCATGAAAATCTTTATCACAAAATTTGCAATGTTTGCCAGTCTTCTTATTTTTATATTTTGCTCCTTTGTCTCCATTGGGAGCAGAAGCTATTTGAGTGGGTTTGGAATCCTTATATTGTTTGTTGTTGTGGCGAGGATGTTTCCTCTTGGGATTCTTGGGTTTATCTTTATGATGCACAACTAAGGCTTTATTGGAGGTAACTGCAGTGATGATCACTCCAAGTTGTACTAGCTTATCTTTCTCTTTAATCAAAGCATCACAAAATTTCTCAAGACTGGGTTTTTGATAAGCTTCCCCTAGAGCCTCTTGCATGGCATAAAAGGTAGATACAAACATAGAATATGCACTACCTAGCTTAGAAATAATAAGATAGATGCAACGATATTCGTCTATCTTTATCTTACATTCTTCACATAAAATTCTAAGTGTTTTAAACTTATATAGATAGTCTTCAATGCAAGAAAAATCACTTGTACTTAAAGTTAGTACTTGATTTTCTAACTGTTGTGCTCGAATAATATTGTGTTTACTAAACACAGATTCAATCTTTTCCCAAGATTCTTTGGGTTTATCAATTGATTGAAGGTGGAACCTTAAATCATGAGAGATGGGCATTACAATTAATCCACATGCTTCTTCATTCCTATTATCCCATTTGGATTTCTTATCAACATCAGTGGGTGTTGTTTCCTTTCCCAAGGTAGTCTGGTACAAGCCTTTACTTCTTCATAAATCCTCCATATGGGATTTCCATTGGAAGTAGTTGGTGTTGGTAAGTAAGATATTACTTGTATAAGGCATATTAAATATGCATATAATATGGATTTAAAAACTGAAACTGATGATCTGAATGGAAAGATCTCAAAAAGCTATGCGGTTTTAGAAAAAACGACACTTAAAATGAACTTCGGATGTGAGATTTATGCCCTTTTTAAAAAAGGCATAAATGGTAACCAAAGGACCATGTGGTGGTGTAAGTTTCTTTATGAAGTGACTCACTTCTATAAAGAAAAGTGGGGATCACTTTTACAATGAAGTTACTTCATGCAAAATAAACAACTCTAAAATAAAATATTAAATCTACTTATAGTGATTCACTTTTATACTTGAAGTGAAATAGACTTTACAATTTTAGCATGAACTTTTTCAAAACAAGTAACAAAAGAGAGACTTGAACTCAAGACCTTTTACTTAATACGACAACTTTTAACCAAATGGTCTAGAAAAACATATTGTAATGTTCAGAAGGAGGATTGTTGTTGTTGTTGTTGTTGAAGACTGTTGGCACATGGGCAGACCTAGGGTTCAATACTACAATAGCGCACCAACAAAATCATAGCTACAGGCCCTTTCGGCAACACCTGTGAAGTATATGAAGTCTCACTCGAGGTAGAGGTAGAGGTGGTTGCAGGACTCAAGTGTCTGCAACCTTAGTTGGAACACAGATCTGTAATTGTAATACTTAACAGATCGCTTAGCAGTAAACATTCATCAATATTCAATTCTTAGTAACAGCACAGACAAACCCTAATTAGAGAGCATCGTAGTATCCAACTAGATCTAGCATCTAACAACACTTAGCATGACGGAACATATCAAGTATTAACAAATTCAGGCAATGAGAATATGTACATATGTTAGATCTAACATCCATATACATCGTTAGCACAAAGCATCAACATATCTATCTATCTATATCAAAGCACTAATCAAATTAACATATAATCATATCAACACATTGCACAAAGCTGAGAAACACAACATATACGTGGTTCACCCCCACCCTGGGGATACGTCCACCAACTCTTCTCCTTTATTAGCTTCTTCAATAGGTTACATGCACAGAGCTTCAAAACCCTACTCCGCGTAGAACAGGAGATCTGCACAGCTCGCCATATCCTCCTTCCCCGAGTAGATATAAGAACGCAGCCTTCCATAGCCTCTTACAATGACTTGCACTTACCTCTGCAAGTCTCACACAATATGCATAGAGAACTTGCAATCCTTCAATCACATAGATCTAGCACTTAGCCATTCGTAACTACTCTCTTCTTACATTGCCTAGACATCTATTTATAGCTTACAAAATAGGCCTAAACATGGGTAAACCGATGGGCCAACATCCCATACCCGTTACTTAATCCCAAATCCCAAAAAGGACCCAAAAAGGGGTCGAGATCCTGCATTCTCTGCTTTGTCTTGCGCTCCTCCTTCAACAGGCTGTCGAAGTCCCAAAATAGGTCAAAATTGACCAAGGGTCTCCCAAAACTTCGTCAAGGCCCAACAAGCCTCCAACACTCACCCGTGACTCATCCCGAGTCACTTTGATATGGATAGTTCTGCTTCAAAATCCTCGATCTTGGCTCGAGCTACTTCAACTTACTGTTGTGTTGTGCCCTCTTGTTCATCGAACTCTTGAATGACTACCTCATTCACAGGTCCCGCCAGGCACTATTTAGCTGCAGTGACAACCTGCTCCAACTCTGATCCTCGGCCTTCGAAATTTGTGAACAATTGGTAAGCCTTATCTTGTACAGGTTGGAGCCTCGGATTTACTTCCATAACTCTTCTTTGGATAGTGTGGATCTTTTGTTGGGCAGTGCATTTCTCTTGGGATCGCTTCATTCTTTTCACAACTGACAGGGCCTTCAACTACGCTTGTATCATTTCAGCTTGATACTTCACCTCTTGGAGCTGTGACCCTAGTGCCTTCAGTTCTAGATTCTAAGTGAGTTCCTCGGAGGTCTGGGAACTGCGATTAGTAATTTTCTTACATTCCATAGCAAGAGATTTTATTCTCTCAACTGTGCTTCGAGAAGTTTATTCTCTTTGATTCCTTACATCCAGTGGAGTCTCGGGCATTGCACAGAGCTCTAATTCTGATATGTGTTGTTGTAGCTATTGGATAGCTTATGTGAGTTGCTCTACTTGTTGTGTGACTTGATCCTCTACCTTTATTTCTACGACTGTCATAGAGCGAAGTTCTCTGCTGACCACTTCTTTCACTTCGAGTTGCTCCGCGAGCAACTTTTCTTTTCCTTGTTGTATCTATTCTTTTTATTCATTGAAATTTTCTTGGAGAGAAATATTTTTCTGTTATGCAACTCGGTGCTGCTCTACAAGTACTCCTTACACTTGCTTCAAGGCCTCGATGGCTTGTTTTGTTTCTTCTTGTGCTCGTCGAAGGAGAGCTTCAACTGTATCAACTAGTCGATGGAGTTGGGATGGCTCATCTCTCAACTCTAGTTCTCTCAATGGTCGGGGGGAAGTGGAGACTACACGGTTGGATTCAAGAGCCTAGTGTACCCCTCAGAGTTCTATTTCAATTCTATCATACATTTCCTCCTTCTTCGCTCCTTATTTCTCTTCTATTTCCAGTGAAGCGACGTTCAGGGTTGCTATGATGAACTCAAAGTCATCGGAGGTGAGGATAGTCTACATCTTGGTCATGGTAGCTTTCGATTTCTTCTGGGAAGAAGGTTTCAGGGGGGAAACCTTCCTCTTCTTCAAGGGGTCAACCTCATCTCTGGGTGGTGTTACTTCATTGTGCTTCTGTTCATCTTCTACTTCGTCATCACTCCCTTGCTTAGGTGACACTGAAGGATTATTTCTTGAGGTGCTGCTTAAATTTTGGACCTCTTCAGTCTTCTTGGGTGTATTCTGTTCTTTATCAGTGTCCTCTAGGCTGTCAAGATCAGATATCTCTGCAGGGTTGGTGGGGTTAAGGAGGTCAGCAAACCATTCCTTAGTGATCTCCTCAAGGTCTTCTTCTGTAATCTTATAATATGACTGGAGCTTCTATTTATGTTCATATGCTCGTGATGTAATGTAGATGAAGTGTTGATATACGTTGAATTTCATTAGGGGTCAGAACCTTTGTAAGGTGTTTGAAGTCATGCAAGGCTCAGTTTCGATGGATCACTTTAGCTAGAGGTAGTATGTATGAAATACAACATTCGACTGTCACTATTTATTCATATCAGTTGAATACCATAAGGTAGCGAAATTCGCAGAAAGCGGTTCAAACGAATCGATTCCTGGGAAGGTCACTCCTTTCGGCATATCCCAGGAAACACGTGTAATGAGGACCAGGATCTATCTGAAATGAAATTCATAACCCTAATCCTGTGCTTCTCGGCAATCTAGTTCCAACTGGTTAACTAGGTACTTCGCCTAGTTCATCTATAGGCCTTCTGCACACTTCCCTGCAAGGTCAATGACAAAGTCAGTGACCTACGTAGGTTGGTTCTTCCTTACTAACTTTCTAGCTATCAGTTGACATGCTAGGTGCACTACGCCACTCTGGATGGAAGCTACCTTGTAGCCTCTTGTTCCCTTGTCAATGTCGCCATATGTATCCTTGATCTTCTATGCGAGTGCATGATCTACGGATTTTCCTAAATAAAAGTTCTGTGGGTCCAGTCCTTCCATACTCAGTCCTATGATCTTGTGGATCAGTGTTGGGTCAGCTGTAATGTGGTGGTCTAGCCATAAGTATCCACCATGGTAACATGACAGTAGCATCTTGACACAGGCATTGACTTCCTAGTGTCTTCTGAAGTGTGGGATCTTCATGACATTTAGCAGGGTGGACTGCACGAAGTTCATTGTCCACGACTAGGGGATTATCTTTGAATTCTTCCCATTAGTTCTAGTTAGGTACTTGTATGGGGAGAGCATACCATAGTTCTTATGATCTCCGAGGTTGAAGTCGTTGAACTTTAGTGCTACAATCTTGTCCTACTCTATCTGAACTATGTGTATCTCCTTTGGGAGGCACGCAGTAACTATGGTGTATTCAAAATCTCTTGGTACGCTATCACGATTCACCGCGCCATCCAGAGGTGGGATGTAATCGGGCAATATGGTTGGAATCATCTTCGCATTTGCTAGGTCGTCTTTATGCTTGGTTCTCTTTTCTGTCGATGGTTGGGATGGTACGGCTCTGTGAGCAGTCGATGGAGAGGCTTGCACCATTCTCGTCGATGAAGCTTGTATACGTATAGACATCGACATGACTCTTTCAGTTATGAGGTCGATCAGAACTTCTTCGACGATTTTCTCTGCAGTGCTGAACTTGTCTGACATACACGCTCAGGGTTGGAAATCTTTGGGTTCGAGGAGTAACTTAGACACTGCAATAGGATAGAGGGAAATAGCACAATGATGACTTTGTAAAATTAACGAGTCTGCAGGCTTAGATTCACGATTAGAAAAATTGTTCTTAGTGCATGGTGCAATGGGATAAATAGATAACTTGGCAACGAATTTCTTGCAATGGTCGAGAAGCCTTCATTAAATCTGTTATGTCCATTACAGTGCGGTCCAACGGTCTAGTGGAAAACCATAAATGTCTTTCTACCCATTCGAGGGGGGTTGGCTGAATGGTTATATTGGTCCCAATGGCTATATTGCTTCACCCTGGTGAAGTTCCATGTGAATTTGTTATGTTATCCCGACGAAACTCCAATTTTGCAAATTTTCCTTTTGCGAAGTTCCCTCTAGAACCTTCTGTAACTTGTCGATCTTAGCTCTCTTCTTACTTAGATTTCTATATTTCTTTCCAGTGAGCTTCATCTTGGTATGCCTTTTTCCATTCTAATTCTTATCTTCTTTTGGCATAGTTACTTTGCGTTGTTGAGATTCTTTCCTAACATTCAAGGGAGATACTTCTTATTTATCTGGAACATGAACTTCAATCTTCTGTGGGTCATCTAATGTTCCTGCAACTCCGACATCTGGGTCTCTGGTGTTAAATAGATTCGATCTATTCTTTGGTTCTTCAATTAAGTGTGCAATCCTTCTAGCCATGAAATCTTTTAACTCTTGCTTCTTATGTTCTAAAACTTCTTCTTCTTCTTGCCTTCTGGCTTGATTTATTTCAATCCAAGGTTTTCCTAGTAACATGGTAAATGGGGCGTTGTTCTCAATAAATTTAATAATCTGAAAATATTCCTCTGTCGAAGTTTCATTGGCATTCATAGATATTTGGGTGAGCTTTCCACATAGGTTTATCATCTTTCTTCTAAATAGACCTATTCCTCCCAATGAAGGAGTCATAGTAGGCTTCCCTAAAAGTTCCCAAGTTCTTTCTATCATGATATTCACCTATGTTTCCTCATCTAGAACATAGTCAATGTCAAAGTCTCCTATTCTTGCTTCAAGGCATTCTTTTTCTTTGAATATATCTGATAAGATGACATGTAGATGGTCATTTAGGGTTTCTTTTATCTATAGCAATACTTTCTCTGAGTCTTTCTGGGGTTCTTCCATAGTCTCATTTTCTGGATCTTCCTTAGAGTTTTCTTGTCTCATGTTCATTTCTTCAAGCTTAGCAATCATTCTAGAGAAATCCAATACTTCATGGTCTATAGATTTGTAACAAAGACAACTAGGTCTTCTCCCAGGGCATTCCTTAGCAAGATGTCATGGTTTTCTACAACTGTAACAGAGGGTTAATCCTCTCTTTCTTTGAAATTATTCCCACCTCTTTCTATACTGCGCATTAGGGTCATGGTAGCTAACCTACAAACATTTCTTTCTAGGATCCTTCATCCACTTGTTAGTCTAAATATTCTTTCTATGAATAGGTATAACATATCTTTCACTATTCTTATCAGATCTATGCATATCAAACCTTATTTCATCTATTAGTGCCCTAGTTTTCAAGATAGGACATAATCTATCAAACATCCTAGATCCATACTTTTGAAACAAAAATTTCCACTTATCTTACTTATACAGAGCACAAAGCTTTCAGATCTAGAACTTTTCACTATTCTGACCTTTATCAGAGCACAGAGCTTGTAGATCTTACCTCTTTTCTTCAAATATGACCTCTTTTCTTTAGCACAGAGCTTCACAAACTAGGTAGAGTACTACGCACTAGGGAAACAGATATACATACAGATATTTCATAGTTCCGGGTCGGATCTTTGCACAAAGTTTCTTCTTCCTCAATTACCAGCAATCACAGTTTCAGGTCCTGGAAATAGAACCATTTTTTGGCACAAGGGCATACCCAGGGTTCAATGCTACAACAATGCACCAACAAAACCCTAACTACCAGCCCTTTAGAAAAAACCTGCAAATCAGATGAAGTCTCACCTGAGGTAGACGAAGGGGTGGCTGCACGACTCAGGTGTCTACAACCTTAGTTGTGACACAGATATGTGATTGTAATACTTAATAGAGCACTTAGCAGTAAACATTCATCAACATTCAGTTCTTCGTAACAATGTAGACAAACCCTAATTACAGAGCATCCCAGTACCCAACCACATCTACCATCTAACATCACTTAGCATGATGGAGCAGATCAAGTCTTAACAAATTTAGACACTGAGCATACGTATATAAGTCATATCTAACATCCATATACAGCATTAGCACAAAGAATTAACAAATATATATATATATATATATATATATATATATATATCAAAGAACTAAGAACATTAACATAAAATCATATCAAGACATTGCACAAAGTTGAGAAACACAACATATACGTGGTTCACCCCCCTGGGGCTACGTCCACCAACTATTCTTCTTTATTAACTTCTTCAATAGGTTACATGGACAGATCATCAAAACCCTACTCCTCATAGCATAAGATATCTATGCAGCTCGCTAGATCCTTCTTCCCCGAGTATATATAAGCTCACATCCTTCCACGGCCTCTTACAATGACTTTCACTTAGCTTTGCAAGTCTCACACAATATGCATAGATCACTTACAATCCTTCAATCACATAGATCTAGCACTTAGCCATTCGTAACTACTCTCTTCTTACATTGCCTAGAAATCTACTTATACTTTAAAAAATAGGCCTAAACATGGGTAAACCCATGGGCTGACATCCCATACCCATTACATAATCCCAAATCCCAAAAAGGACCCAAAAAGGGGCCGAGATCCCGCGATCTCTTCTTCGTCTTGCGCTCCTCATTCAACAGGTTGTCAAAGTCCCAAAATAGGTCAAAATTGACCAAGGGTGTCCCAAAGAGCATACGAAGATCTAAAATATTAGCAACCTAGAAATAAATAATAGAAAACCAAAATACTACTCTACAAAAATTTTTAAAATGTGTATTCAAGCTTTATACCTCTGGATCTAACTGTAATGGTCGTATCTTGGGAAAACGGAAACCTTTTCGAGTGAAATGAAAAATGTTCCTGAATGAAACGAGTGCTCCAAATGAAATGGAATAGTCCTTTCAGCCCATAAATGCACACAAATGACATAAAATGGAGATGAGGGAACTCGTCTTCACGATTTTGATCTACAACATGAGCGGATCTTCAAATAGGCTCTGATACCATGTTTGAAAACACAAGTATTCCAACAGAGGAAAAACACCTTTAGTAACCACTCACATAATTAGATCAAATATCAACACATCAATTTTTTCACGTGGTAAAACTACTACGGGGAAACATCCACGACCCCAGCCAATGCGAACACTTGGAGCAGTTTATTAATGAAAAAGAAAAATATTACAGAGATATTTTACAAGAGAGTTTTTCACAATCGATCATCGGCAAATGACCCTCCATGTTCTTTAAATAGATATCATGGACAAGTCGGGTGTTAATCCATGGATCAATGGTTGTTAAGATCGAGGAGAATATGAACCATCAAATCACTCTATGTCGGGAACATATCGTGATCGTTGGATTTCCTAACTACAAATGCATACTAATGCATACTAAAGAAACACACTAAGAAACACACTTTTACCTAAAAACACATT
>JASDQU010010601.1:26552-62251 GCA_032191745.1 Picea mariana | reverse complement strand
GTGATGTGCATTGATTTATTAATTAAATTAATAAATGATATTTAACACTCGGTTTGCTTTTGAGAGTTCATAATGCTAGGGTCATAATATTCCTTACCTTAAGGTTTAAAGGATCAGGTATTTTGATTGTTAGTTAAATCAAGGGTAATAATATCGATCAGAGATGATAATTCGCCAATCTCCCAACCAATGAGGTATGATAGGATTGGACTCTATATGCACTATATTGTTAACAAAACATGATGGCATTGGCTTGTTTATTTAGTATAGACCTTGAACTTGGACCTTGGGTGGTACATATGGTATATTATGTATGAGTAATACTTTATATAGTAAGTTTAACTATACTTTTTATATATTAAGTTATACTTTATATATAGTAAGTCAAATTATACTTTATATATGTTAAGTTATAATTTATATATAGTATAGTATGTTAAGTTATACTTTAACTTGATTTCTAGTAATTGAAATTATGTATGGTATATGCATTTTTACTAACATGTTGTATCTTTTGTATAGTCACAAATTTAAATGCTTTTATAGCTTCTAGTACTCTAGATGAGTCATGAACATAAAGCTAATGACACTTTATGTTGGATCACATATTACCGACCACCATGGTCATCACAAGCTACTACGAACTCCCCAATAATAAATCTTAGAAAAATTTATTCTTATTATTTAATAGAGTAAAGATTTGCTTGTAAAATTAAAGGTATGAACAAGTTATTTAATTTCAATTATGTAGTCTTGTATTGTTTAGAACTATATATATATATGAATATTTATTTCATCATCATATTGAGTATTCATTTAGAATCACATATGGTTTAAATTTTAGGCTATGTTTATAATTAAAACAATTATAGTGGAATGTTATAATGATTAGAAAATATTTACGTTATGTTGGTATATGTATGACATTTTCAAAAATGATGGTTACTATTTAGTTTTATCAATGAAATTAATAAAGATCCACGGTAATCATTTAGAGATACTAAAATATTGTTTGGTTAACTTTGCTAGTAGCCTCTCAAGCGGGAAGAAAGATAACATAGTGAAGTGATGAGTGTGGGATAATAGCCAAAATGTTTGTTAAATGTTTTCGTTATGTCTGACACTGTAAAAATATTAATTATGTTAATTGTGTCTCTACTTCGACACTTTCCATCACAAAGCTCTCCCAAATCCATTTATTCCAAAGCTTTGATCATGTATAATACCTTAGTTTTGATTCCCCATATTAAATAATGTATTTTGTAAATTGATGAAAGGTCGGAGTTCCCAAACAATTAAAAGAGGCCAATGTGCATAGGAAATGTAATGTTTTGATCAATATTAATAATAAACTACATCATTTGGTACTAGACAAACAAGGACAAGAGTTATAGGGAGATATGATTGCACAAGAAAGGGAACTTGAGGGGATAACTATTTATTTTATATTTTATTTACCCATTTTGGTTTTAATGGAGAATATCAGTTACATGAGCTTATTGGGGGAAGGCCATGTGGATCTTTAAATCCAAGAAATATATAAACCCATCTTTGGGTTGTTTGCGGGTTCACACCTTTCATTATGTTCTCTCTCTCCATTCACTTTTTCACCCATTCCTGATTCCTTATTCATTTTGATATTGGCTTGAGAAATAAAAATGAATGGTTGGAGAGGAGCCATTGTTTTGTTGGCTGTAATGCATGTTCATGTATTCCAGGCATGAATTATTGTTTGAATGTCCGAGATGCATTGCCATGTGTTAAGTTTTTCTCATAGTTGTGAATTTTGAGAGTCTCGGCATGCAGATTCTTGACCAGATGCACTAGATCCCTGGAAGGAGGTGGACAACCCAAGGGATTGCATTGAAAAGAAGGGGGTCCATTCTCTTGGGTTGGATAGAAGAGAGCTAGTGTACTTTGGATTACTATGTGTGTTGAAAAGCATGTGAGAGATTGAGTGTTAACTAGTTTAGGAAGATGGGTGACACCCTAGAACCATCCTTCTGGATTCATTGCCCTAGCTCGAGGGTGGCATTGTTGTTGAGAGTTGGAACAATAGTGTCTATGGTTGGGTGGAATGTCCTTGGTCTGCAGCTAGTTGGTGATTCATTTCATTAAAGATAAGTTCTCTCTGTCATGGTTTCATTTACCTATATATTTATTTCTGTTGTGTATTAATAATAATCTCTGAGATTCATGTTCATAATATGCATGCTTGTTGGTTATTGTTGTATACAGACTTATATTCATTCATTTTTAAGTTGTAGTATGAATCTTGATCTATGCATGTGAATATTTCATGCCTCTTTATTAATTTAAAAATTTATCAGAATTCAAAATTAGTTCAGAAGCAAGTTTTGAATTAGTTCAAAAGTGAGTTTTGAAGTAGCGTCACCAACCTGTGTGATCCGGATTATTTTGAGAATGACATGAGGACAAGAATATAACCGATATATAACAAGAAAATACACAAAGATAATGCAGAGAAAGCTTTACATCACACTCCAGTGCATGCTTAAATCGCTTCCTTCACCTCAATTATATATGAGAGAGTGAGAGGAGAACAATTCCCATGATGCATGTGGGATAAATTGGACTAAGTTTATAAAATGTCATAGGCATGTAAAACACTAGGAATTTCCAAGCGATCACCCATCCCAGTACTACTATAGCCTAAGTGCGCTTAACTGCGAAGTTCTAATGGGATCCAGTGCATTAATGCTATGTTATAGGCATGTACATAAGACCACTAGGAAATCATTACATGATGTCTGTAATTAACAAATGAAGATGACATTACATTCCATTCCTCATCAAAAGAGTGAATATCATGGTTTATCAAAACCATAAGCTCAAAATGGTGATTCAGTGGAAAAGGTGGATGGCCACTAAGATCCATCTAGATCATTCCTCCACCCTTAGGAAGCAATGGTCCCCATTGTGTCAAGTTCCCTTGGGAGATGGAGAGACTTGTTCTAAATCTGAAGCTTGGTGTATTGCTTGCCTTGTTGAATAAGTTGTCCTACTTAGCTTGTTGAAGGATGTCATGAACCTGTTGTTGGAGGGGCTAGATCCATTCAACCAATCTAGCTGCATGATCTACCTGAGTGTGGGAGGAATCTATTGGTGAAGATGCAACATAAAGAGTATGAAGGGTTATCTTATAACCTTGCTTGACTGGGTAGTGTGGAGGCACCCCCGTACGTGTAGCAAGAACATCTGTGTACTCTTCTACAATCTTGTCGATCTGCTTTTGCTGGATAGACAGGTCTTGGGATGAGTCTGCATTGGTTGCAGTGTCCTTATGTTCACCTTTTGATCGGATTGTGAAGAGGCTAAACTTTGAAATATGAGAGAATGATTTGTGGCATTGTTTTGGTGGGACAATAGTCAGAACTACCTCTAGTATCTTGTATAGCTGACCCCCCAGAGTAACAATAAAGCTACGGGGTCGAGACTTATAAAAAACATGATGCCTCCACATATATGGTTGGCCTAATAGAACATCACAGACTTATAGTGGAGAAACATCACACACTGCCTCACTCTTTAAGGGATTGATGTCATAATACAAGAGACACTATTGGCTAACACAAAGATCTTGACCCTGGCAAAGCCACCCAATGTTGTATGGTTGCGGGTGTGGTGTCGTTGGAAAATCCAACTGCTTGAAATCCTCTGTTGAGATGATGTTATTTTGGCTTTAGCTATCAACAATAAAATTCAATGGATTCCCCTTCACCCACATATATGAATGGAAGAGTCACTCCGCCCCCCCCCCACTCATGATCCTCTTCTAGTTGGATTGTTGCAGTTACGATAGTAGTAGTGGGTTCTGCATCAATGATCTGTCTCCTTATATTATTTTTTGAATCAGAGTCCAAGTCGGGGTTCAAGTATTTGTCTTTAAGCTCAGACACCAATGGTTGTATTGAGCGATATTCATCGGTGTTGTTCCAAGGAATGTTGTGGAACCCACACCACTTTACAGTGTCTTTCTTAGACTTCCCATTACCCTTATTTTCCTACATCTCAGACTGGCTCTCTTGGAGTTGGCCTTCCATTCTCTATCCTTCATTATGTGAGTTAGATTTTCCTTTGTCATGCTTCTCTCACTTATTCTGGTTCTTGAATTTATGCTCAATTTTGATTGCATATCAATAAGCAACTCTCAGTGAGATGTCCAAGAAATCCATCTCTATTTGGATGTACATGTGTAGACCACTGCGGTACTTCAAAAATAGGTGTCACTCAGAGTATTTGAAACCCATCTTTGAGTGCAAAGTATAAAATATGTTGGTGTACTCTGGCACCGTCTAGTCTATTTTCTGACACAGATTTGTCCATATCATGTATTTATCATCATAGTTTCCGACAGGGTATAAATCCTCCTTTAGGGCATCTACAAAGGCCTCCCAAGTGGGTTCTCTCCCAAATAGTGTAATTTCATACACAGTGTACCTCTCCCAGTAACCTTCCCACTAACCTTTGACATGGGGAAGGGATTTAAAGAGCACGTAGGTGATCTTTTCATTGTCGAATTTTTTTTGGACAGATTAATAACCTTCTATCAAATTCAACATTTTTTCTATAGCATCTGCATCTATCTGGCATTCAAATAAGGGGATATCAAAATTGACTTGTACCTTGAAGGGTGTCGCACTTGAGAAATGGATTCTTTTCGAATATTTCTCATTCATCGCCATTGGTAGTCTTCGAAAGATATGAGCAAATTTGTCCATCGTATCGTTCCTCTATCGCATGAGGGATTCCTCGAGTAACATCTTGAAAGGATCTCTTTCTTTGTCATCTCTCTTTTCTACATCCATGGGAGGTCGCTTGGGCTGGCAAGAGAAGTTTTCCTCAAGTGAAACTAGCTCAATACCCAACTCTCTATACCCCGACCTCATCGGGGACCTACTCTAAGAAACGATAAGGAGCAGTCTGCTCTGATACCACTAATCCAAATTATTTTGATAACGACATGAAGAAAATAATATAAGTGATATATAAAAAGGAAATACACAAATATAATTCATAAAACATATAAATATAGTGAAAACCAACTTCTATTAATGAACAAGAGACAAAAACACTATAGAACATAAACTGGCAGAATGGGGTAACCTATCTCTGAAAATAAAGAGATGTTGGCTACAATTCATTCGCAACAAGATTTACATTGCACTCCATTGCATGCTTAAAGGTCTTACTTCACCTCAATGATATATGAGAGATTCAGAGGAGAACAATTCCCATGATGCATGTAGGATAAATTGGACTAATTTTATAAAATTCCATAGGCATGTAAAACACTAGGACTTCCCTGGAGGTCACCTATCCCAATACTACTCTAGCCTCAACGCACTTAACTACGAAGTTCTAATGGGATCCAATGCATTAACGATATGATATAGGAATGTACATAAGACCACTAGGAAATAATTGCATGATGTATGTAATTAACAAATGAAGATGACATTACATTCCATTCCATTCCCCATCAAAAGAGTGAATGTTGTGGTTTATCAAAACCACAGGCTCAAAATGGAGATTCAGTGGAAAAGGTGGATGGCCACTGAGATCCATCTGGATCACCTTGGGTGGAAACTGGGTACATTATAGATTGGTATCAGAGCTTCCAGCTCAACACCGGACTAGTATGGGCCAAAAGTTTTACGAATTTGTTAAATTTACTATTGCAAATTTTTCTGTGATGAATTTGGGGGGAAAACAAGGAAGAACATAAGTGAAATCCACAAATTCTGAGCATATTTTAAATTTCAGTGCTTCGAAGTATTTAAAGAAGTGATTTATGGTGTCGATCTATAGTTGCAAAGTTGAATTCGGCCTTGGAAGCTAAATTCCTACGTGTTTCATGCTGGCTATGTAGTTTCATAGATTGACAACCCAGATTAATTTGACGTGGAAAATCAATGATCAAGATTCAATCATAGAGGTCCAAGAAAGGAATTCTCAATAGGCCTTTAGGAAGGAGGGTTCAGAAATACCTTAGAGTTGGAAGTCAGTAGAAGAGAATCTCAGTGGTAGAATCTCGAAATAACGAGGGCCATTAAATCAATCGAAATCATTCTTAGTCATTTGATCTCGCAAAGATGTTATTTAGAAATTTTGTGTTTTCATAAAATCTAATTCAGAAGAGTTTAGAAGGTATCAAAAATGAATATTCTTCAATACCCTCCCTTTTAGAGTGGTGAAACTTCACCAATCTTATGAAATCGAAATGAAAAGTTTCGACAATATCAAAAGGGAATATTCTTCGATACCCTCCTTTTTAGAGCAGTGAAACTTCAACAATATTATGAAATTCGAATGAAAAGTTCTTATGGTACAGAAAGGGAATATTCTTCGATGTCTTCCTTTTCAGAGCAATGAAACCTCACCAAACTTTTGAACTACGAATGAAAAGCTTCGTCTGTATCAAAAGGGAATATTCCTTGATACTCTCTTTTTAGAGTCCCATTTGAGCCCGATTCTTCAAAATTCTGAATGGGCACCTTTTAGGGAAGGTCCATATCTCTTCTGAATTGAAATTGATGGTGGATATTGCCTCGTTGGAAAAATTGCTACACAGTTTCAAAAAAAGAAAACCCAAATTTGGAGCCATTTTCTTAGTTTGGCCATAAATGGAGAGTATTAAGTCATATTTGGATGAAAGATATGGGTTTTTTACGAAAATATGATACCTACAAAAGTTTGAGCTACGTTCATTGTCCATTTCTTCTTGTATTTAAAAAAAATGACGAAATAATGGTTTTTAAAGATCCGGGTCCAAATCATTGGAACAGGTCCAAATTAATTTGAAATTCATTAAGAGTGTCCAGAAAGAAGAAACATAAATAAAACATGAACAACCTGAATAAATACTAAGGGGATTATAATGGGGATACTGAAATAGGTCAAAATCCACTATTCTAGGCCACTTTTTTTATAGTTTTGAGATTTTCGGAGGAAAAGTGACGCCGGATCACAAAACTGAAAACTTTTATTTACTCAACATTTTATACACTCATCAAGAAAATCAAATTTGGTTTATCAAAAATTTTCCAGAAGTACACAGATTGAGAGATAGCCAATTTTGCCAGAAATTATGTCTGGAAAAAGAAGTGAAAAAGGGAAAAATGGTCATTTCCATATTGTTGTAGTTTTTGACAGGAGTATAAAATTGCAAATATGAAAGTTTTTATGAAATCCTTGTCATTCTTATTATCTATACCTCATATAAAGTTTGTCTATTTCCTGATATATTTTCTTCTGCAGTTGATTGAAGTTGGCATTTCAATCAAATTTCACCAGTCGAGAATGCACAAATCGAGTGAAAGTGGTTTTTTCAAAAAGCCATAACTTTCGGCTTAGAAGTCAGATTGAGGAAAGAGTATAGTAATTGGAAAGATAATTCATAGGAGAATGACCTGGAACTATTATAATTTGGATAATTGAGACACAATTATTGATATATTGAGTAGAAAAAGGGACCTGTAGCATTAGTTGACAATTTTTTTATGATATGCATATTTCTAAAAAAATTGTTGCTTCCACATTTTGAAAAATTAGTGGGTATAAACATATCAGTTCATTATAATAATTCATATTTAATAACTTGAAGAAGGATAGAGATCCTTCAATCATGATAAAGAGGCCCAAGGACAAAATATCAGTGTTGGTAATGCAGAGACATAATCAAATGGACACAAGGGAAGAGGGGAGAAAGAAACATTAATAGAGACTGTGAGAATAATAAGAATAGAAGTACAGAGATACGACACAAACAATGAGAGATTGTTAATAGAAAAAAGTAAGACAAATTCTCAAGTGATGCAAATCCTAAATTTGTTGTAGAGACAAACAAAGAATGGATCAAACTCAAGACATGAGGAAGAGGGAATATATCATGAAAGAAGAGATAACTACAAAAGATCTAGTTATTGAAGAAGTGATAGAAGAACCCATATACATCACTCACCTCCTTACTCAGCAAGGAAATGTTACGCATTGTAATGAACCTCAAATTTACCATAAAAAAATAAAATTCTATGACATAATTCAGCTTCATTTAAGCTTAGAATTTAAGAGAAGGTAAGATTCAATTCGATCCATAATGACATTATTACACCAGTCTAGTTTAATTCGAATAGAAAATTGTCAAAGTAATCAGTTCTGCACAATTAATTATGCTTGTGATTGCAAGTTTGGATCTTCATGACTGCTAGAACAGTAGGTAACTTGACTGTCTGCTATGTGCGTGTGTAAAGGTGAATATTATCATTTTTACTCTAGAAAATTCGCTTTAACTCTCTATTAACATCTGTACTTATTTCCACCTACAAGTAAGTATATATACCAATATCTTTCTCCATATAATAATTTAGGTACTTGTCATGCCCCATACACAGTGACCTATAATATGAACTGTTATTATTATACTTCTATCCTGGATGAAGATCCTCCAATGTTTTCTACCAGTCCATTCATTACAGTATTTGAGTTGTTCCTATAACAATAATTCTTACTATGTTCCTATAGTTTTGTGAAGAAACATAGGTCAATCGGGTTTCAGTGATCACAAGTGCCAAACAAAACAAAGGACCCCGCTGTTTTCCAAAATCTGAAATACAGAAAGACTGTGGGCCAGCACTTCGGGGTTTCAGGCTTTGGGGTTTCGCAAGTACAAAAGCCAAACATCAACACACAACAACTTCTGAAATTGTGAAAAGTGACCAGTACTTTGGGATTTTGGAGTTCGAGATTTCGTGAGTACAAGTGCCCAAACAACAACGCACAACATCTCCCAAAATTGCGAAAGGTGACCAGTACTTCGGGATTTCGCGAGTACAAGTGCCCAAACAACAACACACAAGAACTCCCGAAATTGCGAAAGGTGACCAGTACTTCAAGATTTCGGAGTTCGGGATTTTGCGAGTACAAGTGCCAAACATCAACACACAACAACTCCCAAAATTGCGAAAGGTGACATGTACTTCAGGATTTCAAAGTTTGGGATTTCGCGAATACAAGTGCCCAAACAACAACATATACAAACCTCCGAAATGCGAAAAAGGAAAGGTAGGACCCGCATTTCTAGATTTCGGGGTTCGGAACTTCGCGAGTTCTGGTGTCCAAACATCAACATAAACAAACTTTCAAAATGTGAAAAAAGAGAAAGGGTGAGACCCGCATTTCAATATTTTGCTGTTCAGAACTTCATGAGTTCCAGTGTCCAAATATACACATAAAAAAACTTTTGAGAATGCGAAAAAGGAAAGGTGGGTCCCACATTTCAGGATTTTGGGGTTCGGAACTTCACGAGTTCCGATGTCCAAACATCAACATAAATAGACTTCTGAAATGCGAAAAAAAAATAAAGGTGAGACACGCATTTTGGGATTCTGGGGTTCGGGGTTTCGTGATTTCAAATGCCCCAAACCTCACCTGCGATAGCTCCCGAAATGCGGAAAAAAAAGGGAAAGTTGGACTAGCACTTTGGGGTTTTCAATTTTCTAAATTCATCATAGACTTTAACTGTGGAAAGGGTAGACTATTTTAAACAAAACAAGGAAAGCATAAAATCTTCTTATGGGCATCAATTCTCATGATTGTTTAGCATCCAATAAACAAAAGGGGTTTTCCAGATCTCTTTTAACTTTCCAAATTTTGTCTTTTACTGGTGTTCTTACTTTCGTTCTGTGAGACAGTAGTTGTAGAAGGATTCAGTATCTGTTTACCTAACAGAACTCCGAAGGTCTAAACTTATGAGTTTTATATGCATTTAATCTATAAAAGGGTACAATAGTATAACAGTTTTCTGTATAAGGTAATTTCTATTATATTCACTTAGAGACTCTTTTAATCAATGTATTATACGTTAATAGTACTAGATCTGTACATCTATGTATATACATGAATATGAATTTTATTCCATAAGATTTTGGTAATTATATATGATGTTCTGATGGATCTAGGGCTTTAGCTACAGAAGGGGTTTGCCCCATTGACGTTAATCTCCCCTTTCCTCACTTACTTATAGAAATATAATTATAGGTGCATCCATCTAGCAATTTACTCATAGGAGGAACAATTCCTAGAGTTTGGATGTCTATTATGAACTTCGTGACGACAGACAGATTATATCCACGAAGGTAATTCATCTTCTGCAACAAATATATATATACTTCAACAATCAGATGTGAACATTCCAGTAGACATATTATAACTATATATAGATACAGATTTAATTCACACATATTCCTCACAACGAACATATATGATCATTCAAATAGTTAATTTTAACGCAATTAGATATAATCACCCAACAGATACATGACATCAATCAAACGTAGCCATTCAAAATAGAGAGGGGTAGATCAACATATCTGAATCCAATCTACAAAAAGACAAAGGGAATAGCCACGTTCCTCCCAAACGTAGAACAGGGCAACCAAATCACTTGCCCAGTTCACCCCCTAGCCTAACCATGAATCCATGAGGGAGAACTTGGAGACTCCTCATTAATATTCCAAATTTTTCAGCAGTTATCCCCTTGCCTCACACTTGCTCGAAAGTTCTCATAACAACAAGAGGACTCACAATCCTTTCCCAGCATACTTGGCAGCATCCTGCCTCCTCGCATATGCTATTTATCCATTTTTTGCCTAGGTCTTTTTCCCTCCTTTGGGGATTTTCGCAGCTTTTCTTAATCCATGATTTTCAGGGGCAACCAGTGGCCAAATATCTGATTTTCCACTTGAAATAATTAGTCCAGAGGCAGTTCCAACATGTTCCCCACTCATGGAGTCATGGTCAGTTGATTTTAACATGGTTGTTCCATTTGTCCTCCTACAATTAATATAATTGTTCTGTTGTTATACAAGTGTCATAGTCAAATAGTTAGTTGAGTCCAAATATATATCTGCCCAATAGTCACAATAATTAAATACAATCATTAAATTCGAAATTCAGAATTGCCATAAATGGAAAAACCTTTCCAGATTCGAATTTGCCAAAAATGAAATTAAATTTCCAGCACACAAAAATAAAAATATTTCATTTTTGGGGGATGTCACATGCATATAAATAATCCATAAGTAGTCAAGAGGTGTCTCATGTCAGGCACCAAAAAAGAAGACATAAATTGAACAGTTTGCAAGGAGAGACAAGGAAGCTTAAGCCACCATCCTTTGATGGTTAAAGAGAAAGGGAAGATGAATTTGAAGCATGGTTTCTTGGACTCAGGAGGTATTTTCAATTCCATAACTACTCATCAAGCCTAGAAGCCAGAATTTCCACTTACCATCTACATGGAAAAGTTTCTGTGTGGTGGGATAAAATTAATCAAGTTGAGCACATAAATGAAAGAAGGATCACTTGGAATCAATTAAAGAAATATTTTCAAAAGGAGTACCTTTCAAAGAACTTATATGACACGAAAATGCAAGATTTCTTTCAACTTGGGATGGGAAGCATGACCATTGAAGAGTATGAAAAGAAGTTCTTGTGACTGCTAAAGTATGTGGGGTTTATAAAGTATGAGAAGGTGAAAATAAAGAGGTTTTTGAGTAGACTACCTTCATTCTATAAAGGGAAGATTCAAGATGATGAGCTCCAGACATTGACTGAGACCATTAGGAAGGCTAAGTACCTATATGAGAAAGGAAAGAGAAGATAGTATTTACATAAATCTTAGAAGGATAAGAAGAAAGAGAAGTATGATCAGAGAAAGAAAGGATTCCAACCTCCTTTCAATAGAAATATCCCAAGTAAAAATCAGCCAGAACAACCTTCTAAGGATGAATCCAAGAGAGAAGACTCCTTGGGAAAAAGGGGAAGACCACCAATCCAATGTTCAGGATGAAAATAACATCTCTTGTACAAGGATTACTGTCAAAGAAAAGAAAAATTGAAGATAATGCACAACATCCAAGAGGATACAATAGTAGAAGAAATGGGAAGACTTTATGCAGCCTTAGAAGAATGACAAGCAGAGTACAAATCCAATATGATCGAGGTTGAAGGTAAGATAATTAATAATCCTATTTTTATTTCAATTGATTTAGGAGAAATACATTGTTACATTGATACTAAAATAGTGGATAGATTACATCTGGAGAAAAATAATCTTGAAAAATAAAGTTTGGTTCAACTAGCCACTAGAACCAAAAGAAGGATCAATGAGATGGTCAGAGGTTGTTCCATAAGTCTTAATGGAGTGAATACTAATTATGATCTAAATATTATACCATTGGTACTTTATGAAGCTCTAATTGGAATGGATTGGTTGGAAAAACATCAGGTTGTCCTAGATTGTCATAACAAGACATTTACATGTCTTGATGAAGAAGGAAAACATAACAGTGTGAAAGGAGTTCCAAGTCCCATTTATATAAGGGATATTTCAAGCTTACAAATTAAGATGTTTTTTAGGAAATAATTTCAATTGTATGCAACCCATGTGGATGATCCAGAAAAGACAAAAGGGCCAAGCCTTGAATATTTTTAATGCTATGAGAGTTTGAAGACGTATTCTAAGAAATACTAGGGTTCCCACCAAAGAGGGAGATAGATTTCTCTATTGATTTAGTACCAAGAGTTTCCCAAGTATCAAAAACACCTTACATAATAAGTACACCAAAATTAAAGGAATTACAAATGAATCTAGAAGAATTGTTGAAGAAATGGTACATACATCCATGTGTTTCACCTTGGGGAGCACTAATATTCTTTGTCAAAAATAAAGATGGAACATTAAGGCTATGTATTGACTTTTGACAGCTGAATAAAGCCACTGTGAAGAAAAAATTCCCTCTACCCAGAATTGATGACCTCTTTGATCAGCTAAGAGGAGAAAATATACTTTCAAAAATAGACTTAAGATCATGATACCATCAGGTAAGAATCAAGGAAGAATACATCAATAATACAACCTTTAGAACTAGGTATGGGCATTATGAATTTGTAGTGTTACCATTTGGACTCCAATGCACCAGTTTTCTTTATGTGCTTAATGAATGGCATATTCAGAAATTATTTGGATAAGATTGTCATAGTATTCTTGGATGACATACTTATCTGTTTTAAGTCACAGGAAGAGCATGAACATCATCTAAGATTGGTATTTCAAGTGTTGAGGGAACATCATTTGTATGTCAATCTTAGTAAGTGGTATTTTTACCAAGAACAGATCCATTAATTGGGACACATTATTTCAGAACAAGACATAGTAGTGCATCCAGAGAAGATTGAAGCCATTAGAGACGGAAAACACCCAGGAATGTTTCAGAAGTCAGATCTTTTAGGGGATTAGCTCATTAATACAGAAGATTTATAGTAGGATTCTCTAAGATTTCTCATCCCGTCACTTCTTTGCAAAATAAGGGAATTAAATTTGAATGGAGAACTGAGTGTGAAGGGAACTTTAATTTGTTGAAATAATTATTTACTAGTGAACCTATTTTAAATATTGTTGAACTAAATGAAAGTTTTGTGGCATATACAAATGCATGCAAGGAAGGACTTGGTGGCACCCTCACTCAAAATGGACATGTCATTGGTTATGAATCTACAAAGTTTAAAGAACATGAAAGGAACTATTCCACACATGAGTTGGAACTTGATACCATTGTTCATGCATTGAATACGTGAAGATGTTGCTTATTACATTGCCATATGTATGGAATTTCAGAGAGTGAAGGATGAGCATAGGCACCCAACGGGTTTGCTACAACAAATTACAAAGAAGAAATGGGAAGTGGTAATCATTGATTTTATAACTAAATTTGTGAGGACAACAAGGAAACATGATTCAATAATGGTAGTGGTTGATAAATTGACAAATGATGCTCATTTTTTTACTGTAAAAATGACTCATACAACAATTAATATTGTAGAAATTTACATGAGGGAGATTGCTAGGTTTCATGGGATACCTAAGGAAATTGTTTCAGATAGAATATATAAAGTTTAATTCAAATTTCTGGAGTGGATTGTTTAAATGATTTTGTACAAATATGAACTTTAGCATAGCATACCATCCATAGTCAAATGGGAAGACAAAGAGATTCAACCAAGTAATTGAAGACATTTTGAGAATGTATTTGATGGATAAGCCATATAAGTGGGAATATTACTTGCACTTGGTTGAGTTGTCCTATAATAATTGCTTCCTCATAACAACTAGGCTCTCCATCAATCGAAACCAAAGCCATAGATGAAACATAATTGTCATACCTTGTAGGAGGCTTTTAGACCCGTGTAGATCTCCTTAGATATGGTTGAGGAATTTCTTTAGTTTCCTGGATATTTTCTGCATCTTCATCTTATTCTTTTGGAACTTTTTCATTCTCCTCCCTTTCTAAAGATGGTTGAGTCTCCAACTCAATTTTTCAAACTTGCAGTACATGTTCTTGTCTCACTTCAATGTCTACCAGTTCTAATTTTAAGAGTGAGGATTAATCAAATACTACATCTATGCTTATGATGATTTTGTGGGTAGTAAGATCCCACAATTTGTACCCCTTAACTCCATCACAATAACCAACAAAGACATATCTCTTTGATCTAGGATTTAACTTGGAATGTTGATCTTTAGAAATATGAACATAAACATCACAACCAAATATTCTCATATTTAAATAATCACATCAATGACCTATCCATACCTATTCTGGAATCTTATAGTTTATTGCAGTTGATAGTGACCGATTTATTAGATAACATGTTGTAAGAACTGCTTCTACCCAAAAAATTTCCTGCAACTTGGAATTAATGAGCATGCTTCTTTCTCTCTCTTTAGAAGAGTCCTATTCATGCGTTCAAAAACACCCTTTTGATGAGGATTTTAAACTGTGGTATTATGTCTTTCGATCCCAACTTCCTTGCAATAGTTTTCAAATTCCACAGGTGTGAACTTACCCCCATTATATGTTCTTAAAAACTTGATTGACCTATCAGTGCTCTTTTCCACCAAAGCTTTGAAATTCTTAAAAGTATTAAATACATCGAATTTTCTTTTAAATAAATAGAGCCAAACATTTCTAGATTAATCATCTATAAATGTTACAAAATATGACGATCCTCCGAAAGAAATTGTAGAGGATGGTCCCCAAACATCTAAATTAATGTAATCAAGGATACCTTTTCTTATATATCTTCCCGTTTAAACTCATGTCTACATTGTTTTCCAAAAACACAATACTTGCATAGATTTAAATTCAAAAACTTTAAACTTGGAAGTGAATTACGATCAACCAATACCTTAATCCCTTTCTCACTCATATGGCACAAACATCAATGCCATAAAGGAATAGATTCAATTGCAACTTCAGATGCTACCACTGCTTGATTTATTTCATTCCTTCCTTCAAGTTGATCAAGGTTCTTGATCCTCTTTTCCTTCATCACTACTAGGATGCCTTTGGACACCTTCACTACTCCACCTTGAGTTGTACATATGTAACCAACATAATCTAGTACTCCTAAAGATATCAATTTATTTCTATGTTCGGGTACATGCCTTACATATGTTAATATTCTTACATACCATCATGAATTTTAATTTGGACGCTACAAACCCCAATGATTTTACAATAAAAATAATTTCCCATAAAAACAACACCATAATCAATAGATTGGTAAATTGAGAACCAATTTCTATGAAGACACATCTGGCTAGGTGCACCAGAATCTAACAGCCAATGTTGATGTTGACGTGAAACATCACAAGTAGAAAATACCTCATCAACCATACATCAACTTGAACCTGAACATGTTTAAACTAAATTAGCTTCCTCTGCTTTTTTTATCGAGTCCTCTTTGGATGCATTATGTCTTTTCCAACAATCCTACTTCAGATGCCCTGATTTTCCACAGAACCAAATTTTTTTTTTACTTATATTTCCTTTTGACTTAGACCTTGATGTACCCCTTTTATCTTGCCCTCTTTCTATAGATCGGCCTCTAACCACCGTTGTTTATGTTTTTGAGGATTCTTTACTGGATCTTCTCATCATTTCCTCACATAACAGAGCTCACACAACAATATCATAATCAATTGTATATGTTATGCCAAACCACATATATGTGACCAAATGATCCCAAGAGTCAGGAAATGAACACAATAGTGTAACTTCCTTGTCCTCATCTTTGTACTTTACTTCCATAGTAGATAATTGACAAATCAATGTATTAAAAACATTCAAATGATAATTAATTTGAGTAGCTTCTTTCATTCATAAGTTGTACAACTGCCTCTTCAATAAGATTTTGTTCATCAATGACTTTTTCATATACAGGCTCTCCATTATGTTCCATAAACCTGCTATTGTCTCCTCTCCAACGATGTTAAACAACACTTCATCTTTCAAACGCAAATGAATGGTATTGAGGGCTCTTGAATCCGTATCTTCCCAATCCTCATTTGTCATTCTTTCTGGTTTCTTTGTCTTTCCCGCCAATGCCTTTTCAATCCTTGTTGCACAAACATATACGATATCTTGAACTTTCATAGCTCAAAGTTATTCTTGTCGTTGGATTTCTCCACCTCGAACTTAGAACTCTACACTTTCGCCATTAGCAAAAATTTCCAAACCACTACTTATAAAACCAAGCCTTTTTATAATGAAGGAGTAATATTATATTTGAAATTAAACCCCCAAAATGTAACTTTTTAAAAAGAAAAAAACTTTTATTAAAAAAACTTTTATTTAAAAACGTACGTCTTCCACCTTTTAACTTTTATCATAAAAGATCACCACTCATTTAATATACCTTTTATATGTTTTTTTTTTAATAAAACAAAAGCCGATCCACTTCATACCTTGACTTTGCAAGAAACCTTTATTTTGTGGATTAAACCACAAGTGTCGCACCTTAGACAAAGATATCTTACAACACTTTTGCATAATTGTCACACCTTATAAAAGTATTACCCGCAACACTTTGTTCAAAATATAAAATTTTGAAGTGTTCCTGCGACTGTCGCACTATCTAACATGGGAAACCTGCAACAGTGCAATAAATATGTCACACTCTGATCAGTGCATGCAGATTCGTCTCTTGAATTCACGCAAGTCCACTCAATTCAGTTGAGCTTCCCTGATACCATTGAGCTTCCCTGATACCATTGTCGGGCAATGAAAGTATAAACAAATCAAGATTAATTGACAAGAAAAAAACTTGAGGACAATAATCACACAATGAACACAATGATTTACATGGAAACTCATTACAAGAAAAAAATATGGGGTAATGATAATCGGCATTCTTATTATTAAAGGGAGAATTAGGATAGCCTTTCTCAGGCATACAACCATCCTCTCGCTCTCTTCCACATATTGTTCTACACTACATTGTTACTCATCATCCTCACCTCTATGAGTATGCTCGTATATATAGCACCTATCAAACAATTAGACAAATTGATTATAATATGATCCACCAATTGCACAAACTGTTCATTGCAGTGTGCATGCATGAACATTCTAAATTTAGCTGATATGCATGCTACCACATAGGAAATTAATTGACACATTTTCAACACTACCTACGAATGAACCCACCTTGTTTCCTAACACTCATACCACACTCCACACTAATTATATTGTTTCATGATCAATGAAAGTGAAAAATAAATTGATGACGAATAATGCCCCACACTAGTTGTATTGTTTCATGATCAATGAAAGGGAAAGGTAATTTGATATGAGGAATAATGCCCATGCTTTATGGAAAATTTGTCTCATTATATATATTTATTGCTTGAATTTGCATATACCTTTTCATTGATGTCATTTGCATGCACATTTCTTATTTTTATAACTATAAGTTACCATTATATGTGAAATAGTATTGGATGTTGAATTATTTTGGTGGTTGTATGTATAATCAGTTTTCGTCTCGATTCAATGTTATCCCCATGTTTGTCGTAATGCACATGCATTTTCTTGATTTTGTAGGCATTTCTTGTTAATTTTGTGTTAGGGTTTTTGTGGGCATGCACTTAGGTTTTTGTCAGTATTGGGCATGTGTTTCAGGTCGTTCTAGAATTTTAAAGAGCTTGCATGTTGAATTTCCAATTAAAAATGTATGTATTTTATTGGAGATACAATGTTAGTGTGTAATATAAAAATGAATACTCACAAATAAAGGTTTTAAGAAATGCATTTTTCTTCTTTTTCCACCTCGGAATTTGTATATAACAACATGACCGGCCAAAACAACTGCAAGGTAGATAATAATTGCAGTAACACCCATAGGCGTGCATGATGTAGAAACGTAGAAAAAAAAACATTTAACTTAGGGTTTTCTACGGAAAGCTGATACAATCTTGAGAAACTTGTGACGGGATCCTTGTAACAAGAACCGAGAAGCTCCTTCCCACGTCTTTGCAATACACAACCGATGTTTGTTGAGATTGCGCTTGCCGATGTTTTCAAAAACTTAAATATATGATACTATTATAAAATATTATCATCATCTGCAATACCAAGTGAATGTCTTATTTTGCAGGGTTGGTTGGTTGTTCTAAGGGTAGCCATGGCAGGTTTCAGTCTTCATCTTTTTGTTGTATTTATCCTTGGTCTCTCAAATCCTAAATCCTTATGATAGTTCAAAATATTCGTAGTCCGATGCATGATACCAGAAATCTTCTTTACTTCATAGAGAAACCCCATAGAAAAACATACAATTGAATTATAGGAAAAAGAGGCAAACAATTTTGGCAGCTTGGCTTAGATCTATTTTAAAACAGGGAAAACAATTATGGGCTAGATTTATTAGTCTTTGAACTGGTGGTTGTCATGTTGACAAAAGAGTTGAATGACATGTCACTACATGTGCCTGAAGGAAAAACATGAGAGGTGGGAGGCGAGGCGAGGCAACGATGCTTCTGCAGTTCCTCCAAATACATGCATGAAAACAAAGAAATCTTTTAGAATCCATGCTAAATTTGATAAATCGGGAGAAAATGCATCTCTCATCAACGTTTCTCTCATCGATATTGAGTGGTAAATTGGTTGGGAGAAAATGCAGGAAAAATTCCATTCCGATAATTCTTTGGTGATGATGGCATTTGCCATGATGCGAGATGATGGTAATGGGAAACATGTGTGTTCAGAGATTATAATATATGTCCATCGAAGTCTCCGAGCATCTATTGTCATAGACATCAAGAGTGTGTTGTGCATTGATTTATTATTTAAATTAATAAACTGTATTTAACACTCGGTGCATTGATTTATTAATTAAAATAATAAATGGTATTTAACAGTCGGTTTGCTTTTGAGAGTTCATAATGTTAGGGTCATAATATTCCTTACCTTGAGGTTTTAGGATCAAGTATTTTGAGCGTTAGTTAAATCAAGGGTAATAATATCGATGAGAAATGATAAATCGCCAATCTCCCAACCAATGAGGTATGATAGGAGTGGACTCTATATGCACTATATTGTTAACAAAACATGATGGCATTGACTTGTTTATTTAGTATAGACCTTGAACTTGGACCTTGGGTGGTACATGTGGTATATTATGTATGAGTCATACTTTATATAGTAAGTTTAACTATACTTTTTATATATTAAGTTATACTTTATATATAGTAAGTCAAATTATACTTTATATATGTTAAGTTATAATTTATATATAGTATAGTATGTTAAGTTATAATTTATATATACTATAGTATGTTAAGTTATACTTTAACTTAATTTCTAGTAATTGAAATTATGTATGGTATTTGCATTTTTACTAACATGTTGTAATTTTTGTATATTCACAAATATATATAGTAAGTCAAATTATACTTTATATATGTTAAGTTATAATTTATATATAATATAGTATGTTAAGTTATACTTTAACTTAATTTCTAGTAATTGAAATTATGTATGGTATATGCATTTTTACTACTCTTATAGCTTCTAGTTCTCTAGATGAGTCATGAACCTAAAGCGAATGACACTTATTTATTCTTATTATTATTTACGAAAGTAAAGATTTGGTTATAAAATTAAAGGTATGAACAAGTTATTTAATTCCAATTATGTATTTTTGGATTGTTTAGAATATTATATATGCATAAAAATGAATATTTCTTATTGAGTATTCATTTAGAATCTCATATTGTTTAAATTTGAGGGTATGTTTATAATTACAAAAATTATAGTGAAATATTATAATGATTAGAAAATATTTATATTATGTTGATATATTTATGAGGTTTTCAAAAATGATGGTTGGGTAAAATCATGAAGATGAGTAACACTTTTTCTTGTTTTATGACAATTTTTTTTTTTAACAGGTTCTTCAACTTTCGGTAAACAAAAGTAATTTTTTTGTTTAGAATTTTACTTTAGTGTAAAAACAAAATTGATGAAGAATTTTGTTAGCTTTCTACTCAATGTGTTTAATTTTTTTTTATTGAAATTTGGTATGTCAATTTGGTAATTGTTTGAAAGTAGACTTTATTTTGTGATGACTACACTTTTGAATCTAACGGATGAATATTATAATTTCTAGAATGTTTTGAAGTTGACCAATCTAAAAAAGTTACAGATTTTAAACACATGTTTTCCCCCACCATGTATCTATATTAATTTTACTTAAAATTAAAATCTAAAAATACCCTTTTGAAGAGAATAGTTTAAGGATTATGAATATAAACTTTCCATAGTTTTCCACTGTGTATTTTTAGAGATATGGATTTTTCATTTCACTGAAACTAAATTTTGAGTATTTGTAGGAGTCTCCTACCTCCAAAGATCAAGTAAGTTGGCGAGAATTTGTAGTTTCCTGCAAACAGTCTCATTTTCAGGTTTTCGGCCAAAATATTCTTTTGGTTGAAACATGGTTTTTAATGAAATTCGTTAAAAACAAACATTTCGGTCGAAAAGACTTTCGGTCGAAATATGCTTACCGCAGAAAAAAAATTTACCTGAAAAATATTGTACATGAATTTTGAGGGCGCCGTTCAATTTGAGGTGCAAAATTTCGACCGAAATTTCGACCGAAAAATGTTTCGGCCAAAAAAATTCCTAGCAACATTTTTTCGGTTGAAAAAATAACACTACGAATCTTAAAGACCCGATTCTCACAAAAGTGTTACCTATCCTCATGATTTTACTCGGTTACCATTTAGTTTTATCAATGAAATTAATAGAGGTCCACGGTAATCATTTAGAGATACTAAAATATTATTTGGTTAACTTTGGCAGTAGCCTCTCAATAGGGGAAGAAAGATAACATAGTGAAGTGATGAGTGCAGGATAATAGACAAAATGCATGTTAAATGTTTCCCTTATGCCTGACAGTAAACAATATTAATTATGTTAATTATGTCTCCACTTCGACACTTTCCATCATGATGTTCTCCAAATCCATTGATTCCAAAGCTTTGATATTGGAATAAGGTAGGAAGAGTGTTGGATGCATGAATCATATGAGGGCCTTTTGTTCTTCAAAAAATAAACATAAGCACCTAAAATACATTGTGTATTTGCTGGTGGAAGATGGTTACAATTTTTTTTTGGAGTTTCTTCACACTCTAAAGCACAAATGAAAGGCTTGATAGAAAACATGGAATTATGTGGAAAAATCAAAAGAAGATAAGGTCTGGTGAGAATAGGATCGTCATACTCCCATTAACCATAATTACTTGGACCAAATAGTCCTTCTCTCGACAGTTATGTAGAAGAATAAACTCCTTATTTGTCATGGAGTAATTTAATAATCATAAGAAATAACCAAAAGTTATTGGATATCGATTATTTCTTATAATGGGGTGCTCATATTCTATCTCTTGTTGTTTCTTTGTGGCCAATGCCCAAAAGCTTGAGATTCATTTTTGCTGAAATATTCTTCTTGGAATGACCATATGCTTTCAAAATATTTACGAGGACCTTTTCCATCATAATTAGGCTTGCTATAGAATTCAGTGTTAGAGGTAGAAGAAGAATAGATAAGAGGAAGTAGTTGATGATTTCTTCTAACTACCCCTATTATTCAGTGAGGGCATATATAGAAAATTTGCATGTAAATATTGTATGATGTGATAACATCCCAACCTTGTACAATGGGAACTCAAATAAGGTCCCATTATAAAGATGAATTAGAATGACTGAATGAAATATTTTTCATATTTTCGCTTAATTAAGTGATTGGGGTATAAAACCAAGGATATATATGAATACAAATATACAAAGAAGTGTATTTGATTTCTCAAGGATGAATAGAGGGGGGATGTGATATAAAAAATCGAGGAAAACCACCTACCTTACCTTTAATTTGATGATAAATTGTAGAGAGAGATAAGATAAGATGTTAAATTTCAATTAATTTTCCTAGGTGGGAAAGAATGTGTGCCTAGATATTATGGCTATATATTATGGGGTTTATGTGAAGTCAATAGTATATTCAAAGAAGGAAAATATATGAAAAATTTAGTACATTTATAGGGTGAATATAGATATCACGTAAATTGTCAACTTCCTTATTGAAATGATAATGAAGAAACAATTGGTATCTGGGTGATATCATAACACTCTTAGTACTAAATGATACTATGGAGAGTTATCTTGGGATGAAAACATTAAACAAATATATCCATGTAGGATGGATGTTTTGATGATATTTTTTGCATTGGATATAAATCTAGTATTCACTATTTATTCATGTAGGATAATAAAGTTGATTATGTTGATGAATCATGAAAAGATCACTCATGGTGTTATTATTACTCTACATTTGATAGGTGTTGACATGGTTATAATGTTCATGATGTTAGATTATATTAAGAGACTATGGTATTTAGTTATGATGTTATGTAATTCTATTTAATTATGTTGATACAAGACTATGTCTTTGATAAAGATGTGTTGAGATTATTATCATACTCATGATGATATTCTATGATGTTAGGATAACATGTTGTTCCATTTATTATATTTGATAATGATATGTTGAGGTTAAGATCTTATGATAATATCTCCTTATGTGATGACATGATGTAATTCCATGGAATTCTTTTATGATAATATTTTTATGATGTCATGATGTGATGGCATGTGGTACTTACATGCAAATTTACGATGATGTTGTGTTTTCATGATGAAATGAGAGAGAAATAGCATGTGGATTATTTCTTTGAGATGTTGAGATTGATTATAACTAATGCATTAGTTGCATGTTGTCAAGTGGTGATTGTCGGGTCATCTAGCAGTGGGATGCGAGGTATGGTTTATTTGATAATATTGTGGGAGCTCATACCTATGAGGAAGAATATTTACGAAGTAATACCATATGGGTTGGGGACAACTCAATCAATTGGTCTATGTCTATAATTCCTATGCCTTGTATTGGATTTGTTATAGTGAAGTCCAAAAGAATGGCTAGAGTGTTGCTCGTCGGTGGTGTTGTGGGACTAGACTTCAATTCCTAGGGTTGTACCTCACAGTTTTGGAGGGATTTTAGGTCAAAATTTCAATATGCCTAGTGTACATGAGCATCGATGCAGATGTCTACTTGAGAATATGAGGTCTTGATCCTTGGGGCTCAGAATAGAATGGTAGGATTTAATACTGGTTCTGAAAGTCAGGAAGGATATCCAAAGAGTACTCACGCTTCCCCGGGGTTGTGATGTAGAATTTCTATGATTATTGTGGTCACTTGGGTAGATTTATACTAGTCTAGTATAGAGTGTTATGCAAGATACATAAGCTAACAGAGAGTTTTTTGGATGATATGGTGAGATAATTAAAATCCTATAAGTAACATAATCAAAGTTAACTTCAGGATTAAGTTCCTTGAAGGGGAGAAGTATGTAATGAGTTGTATTAATTATAACAAATAGTAATAATAGTAATATAATAATAATAAAAGTAAAAATAATAATAAATAGATAAATAGTTGAACAATACAAAAATAGAATGTAAAGAAATATAAAGAGATAAAAAGAATTACAATCAATTTAGTTAAGTTAAGATAACTAAAGAATTACAATATTATTAATAAAAAACTAAAATAAGAGGATATAAGTTAGGGAGGACTAAATTAAGTTAAGTTATGTTAAAAAAAAAGGGAAGGTTTTCATAGTGACAAGTGGAATCTATGCATGAGGTTTCTTTGCATGGAGTTTGTAGGTAATACTCTATATATTCAGAGGTGGGAAGGGAATTAAGACATCTTTCTCTAGGAAATTGACAGATAGGCTAGAACACTCGCATAATTGGTTAATTGAGGGCTCACAGGCTCTCAATCATGATAATTGAGTGATCCAGATTTATGAGCGGAACAAAATGGAACCACAAATTTATAATATGAACACAGAGACACAACAATAAAACTTGATTTTTATTAAATAAGAAATAGGTTGAAAACTGTAAAATTCAGATTGAAACATACTTGCTAGAATGGTGGCAACGTTTCTCTAAGAAACTATGTGACGACTATGCTCATTCGCAAGAAGATGAGTACAATGAGGCTCTGAAGGCATTTTTCACAATAGAAATGATTTCCAAAACCCTATACATTGAAAAACCTAACCCTAGGAGATGAAGAACCAAAATTCATGTGGGCCCCATTGGGGTAAGTTAGTACATCAACTTTTTGGGGTTGTAAATTTTACATACAATCTCAATTTAGGATGCACGATAGCTCATTGGAAAGATATCCATGAGTAGATTCATTCTTTTGGATCAATCAAAGTCTTCGTCTATCATTTAGGTTCGCGATCGTGAAAAAATGATGTTTAGGCCCTAAAAATGGCCCCAGAAGTTTAGGACCCAAAAAACTACTAAAACTAGTAAATTGCCAAAAGACTATTTTGAGCCAGTTGGACTAGGTGGGTAGCCACCAATATCCTCCTGGATCAATCCTCCCCCCTTAGGAAGAAATGGTATCCATTGTGTTGAGTTCCCCCATCATATGAGGAAAGTTCTGTTGAATTTGGCCCCAGGTGAGTCACCTGCCTTGGTGTAGGAGTTGTCCTCCTTTGACAACCCGATAAAGCTATATCTTCTGATGGTGAGTTCCCTTAACCTATGTGTCCATGATCCAATTAGTGCATGCATGTTCCATGTAGTCAGGGTTGAGATTTTTTGGTGTCAATTGTTCTTCTATCTCTGAGGTGTCCAATAATGGTGGAAAATAGGGTCGAAAGAGGTCCGCATTGAACACTGGGTGCAAGCCAAGGAGAGGGGGAATGTTGAGCTCAAAATTATTGTCACTGACAACCTTGGTGATGATGTACGATCCACATCGAAGTGGACGAAGATTCTGACGAGGCCCTATTGGGATTTCTTTCTGAAAGTTCAACCAAACTTTGTCTCCCACCTGAAACCGATGTGGCACCTGGTGTTGATCATGGTGTTGTTTGTACATGGAATTGGACATTTGTAAAATATCTCGAGCCTGTTGACAGATGTGTTAGATCTAATCAATGAACCGGGTGTCTTTGTCATCTTTAGTTGGAGCATGAAATGAGTTTACCTAGGTGGCTGCAAGGGATAGTGCAACATCCGTGGGACCCAATGGTTGAAATCCCAACCCCACTTGAAATGGGTTGTGTCTAGTTGACCTATGTATGGATCTGTTGTAACTATGTTGAACATAGAGAATACTCTCATACCAGGTGCAGGGGTTCTTGGAATTTTACATGCGCAAGATGTGCATGATCATTCGGTTGATGACCTCAGTTTGGCCATCCATCTGGGGGTGGAAGGAAGTGGACTTGGTGAGCTTGTTGTCCAGCAATGACCAAAGGCTCGACTAGAATTTGTTGAGGAACCGTCTATCTTGATATGAGATAATGGTTTTTGGGATCCCAAAGTGTACCCACACTCATTCAAAAAAGATCTTGGCAGTGGCCTCCATTGTGATTATGTTCTTGCAGGTGGTTGGAATCACTATTTTGGAAAAGCGATCAATAACCACAAAGACACAGTCATTTCCCCACTTGGTGGATGGAAGGCCCGACATGTAGTCCATTGAGATGGATTCCTAGGGCATGTTAGGAGTAGAAAGAGGAGTGTACATACCTTTTTTCTTCTTGGTTGGTTTGGAGATAGTGCAGGCATTGCATGACCATATACTTGTTGACATCTTGTCAATTTTTTATCTAGTAGAAATGTCCCTGTAGTACTGCCACCATATTTTCCACGTCGAAGTGTCATGCCATCTTACTTTAGTGGGCTTCTCAAATCATTTTCCCTTGCTTTCTTGATGGAATGCATAGGTGGCCTAGATGCCACAACATCTTGTCTTGAAGATGGAAATTAATTATAGTTGTGTTTTCACCCAACATCTGGTAGGTGTTGGAAAATTCAGGATCTGTCTCATAAAGGTGGGGGCATCCATAGGTCTCATGGACACAAGAGTCTAGCACTATGGTGAGCGTTGCAATTGGAGGTCAGTTGAGGAAATCAATGACTCAGTTGCTACTTCTTGTTTTGTACTTGATGTTGAGGTGGAAATGATACAAATATGTGGACCACTTCTAATGGTGGTCATTCTGCAATTTTCCTTGTGTTTTCATGAACTACAACAACTTATGATCAGTGTGGATGACTGTCTCCTTCCCAAGAATGTAATTTCTCCATTGGCAGCAGGATTGCACAATGGATTACATTTATTTGTCATAAGTAGGGTACTTACGGATGAAATTTGATAGTTTCTCACTATGATAGGTCATGGGGTGTCCATGTTGAGTGAGGGATGCTCCTAGAGCATAGTACAAAGCATTTGTCTCGATCTCAAAGGGTTGTTTCAGGTCAGGTAATGAAAGCACTGGGGTTGACCACAAGCGTTGCTTCAAATCATCGAATGCTTTCTGTTGGGACAGGACCCACACAAATTTTTCCTTACCACCACCCCTAGTTATTTGGGTGAGGGACCATGTAATATTTGAGAATCCCAACACAAAACTAGGATAGAAATTGGCAAGGACTAAGAATATCTGAAGCTCAGTGAGCGTGGTTGGGGGTGGCCAGTCACACCTGACTTGGATCTTGGTTGGATCAACATGCACACCATGCACATCAACAATGTAGCCTCAGTACTGGACCATCTCCATGCCAAAGGAACATTTTTCCAAGTTGGCGTATAGCTTGTGCTTCTGTAGAGTATGCAAAACATGTTGAATATGCTGCAAGTGTTCTACGCAAGTGTTTTTGTAGATGAGGATATCATCTAGACACGCCACCATAAAATAATTAGTGAAAGGCCATAAGATATCGCACATCATCCTCATTAAATTTGTTGGGGAATTTTTCAAACCAAAGATCATGAACAACCATTCAAAAATACCTTCTTTTGAATTGAAGTAAGTTTTCCATACATATGTCTTCTCTATTGAGACCTGATGGTAGCCAAACATTAGATCAATCGTACTGGAATATTTCCCCCCCTTGAGTTGATAAAGGAGATCGTTGATTCGGGGAATCATGTATCAGTTCCTGACTGTGATTTTATTTAGGGCCTGATAATCAATGCAGAGTCACCAGGTCCCATATCTCTTCTCCACCAGTACGATTGGGCTTCCACAAGGTGATGAGTTGGGTCAGATGTGCCCCTTGTGGAGGATTTGTTAGATATGATGCTTGATATCCTCATTTTTTAGCAGAGAGCGGTGATATATTGGCTCATTAGGTAGCAATCCACCAAGGGTTAGATCGATGGGATGCTTGACCTGACATTGTATAGGTACCCCAATAGGTGATGAGAAGATTCCTTTTTGTTCTTCCACGAGCTTATCCACTTTCTTCTGCTGCATGAAGAGGTCAGATGTGGAGGCCATGGATGTCACTGAAACCTTTCGATCACTCTAAGAGAGAATAAAAACGAATACAAACTACCCAGTCTGAGAAATTACCTTCCTTCATTTCTTAGAAGAGATCAAGTAAATAACACTACATATAACTACCTCGGGTATCATTTACGGTTTCCCATTCAAAGTAATAATAACACGACGAGTCCTAGACTCATATACCTCATGACATTTCCATAAATAAGGTTGTCCCAAAATAACATCACAAACTTCAAGGGGAGAAACATCAAAAAATACCTCATCTTTGAATGGCTTGATGTCGTATGACAGGTGGCATTGTTGGTTGATGCGAAGATCACTTGTATGACGGAGCCATCCAATGGTGTAGGGTTGCGAGTGCAACATTGTCGGAAAGGCTAGTTTCTTGATGACCTCTGCTGAGATGAGGTTCTTCTTGCTACCTCTATCAATGATGAAGGTAAGTGGAGTGTCTTTCACCAACATCTATGAATGAAATAAGAACTCTCCTTCCTCTATCTCATCAGGTTCACAGGGCTAGATATTGGTGGTATAAATGATGGCACTGTGTTCCGCGTCAATGATCCATCTCCCCTTTTCTGGTTCTGACTCAGAGTCAAAACCTGCATCTGATTTAGAGGCTTTTACCTCAACCACTAATGATTTCTTTGAGCGGAAATCAACAGTGTTATTCCAAGATCTCTTAGGGAAGTTGCACCACTTCCCAGTATCTTTCTTCTTCTTCCCATTGTCCTTCTTTTCTTGTGTATTGGATTGGTTGTACTAAGGTTTCCCATATTTGATATGTCCTTTGTCATGCAAGTTAGGGATTCCCTTTCCATTCTTCTGCTATGAGGGGTTCCCAGACCCAAACTATCTTGTCTTTTATTTAAGATTTTGCTCAATTTTGACGACATATTGATAGGTCGTGCCCAAGGATGAGATATCCAAAAACCCCATTTCTGTCAAGATGTATCTATGTAGACCATCGTGGTACTTGAGCATGAGATATCACTCAAAATATTAGATACCTATATTGGTGAACAAGGTATGGAAGACATTGGTGAACTCTAGCACTTTTTGGTCTCTTTCCTACTGCAGTGTGGCCATCTTGTATACAGGTCATCATAACTTCCAACAAGGTAGTATTATTATTTAATATCATCCCTGAAGGAATCCCAAGTGGGTGCAACTGCAAATAATGTAGATCCCTCTATTTCCTTTTTCTCATAGAAAATACCCTTCTAGAAGGTTTGACCATTTATCTATGGCATCCGCATCTGTTTGACCTTAAAATATAGGAATATAAAAATTGATATGTACCTTGAAGGCGAGGGTGCCTCCGCTTGACGTGGATGTGTCTCTTTTCAGAAGCAGTCAAAGGATTTGTGAAAAGGTGTCCATCATCTTGTTCCTTTGTCGCTCAAGGGATTCCTTGAGAAATTTTTTGAAAGGATCTCATGTCCCATCGTATTTATTTTCACCCTCCATGGACGGTTTCTTGGGCATGTGAGAGCAAGTTTCCTCAAGAGAAACAAGCTCAAGGCCCAAATATCTATACCCTAACCATGTTGGGGACATGCATTAAAAAAATGACAAGGATACCACTGATCCATATTTATGAGAGAAACAAAATGAAACCATAGATTTATAATATGAACATAGAGACACACTGAAAAATAATAGAGATACAGTAAAACTTGACTTCTACTAAATAAGAAATATGTTGAGAACTATAAAATGGTGACTGAAACAAGCTTGCGAGAATGGTGGCAGCTTATCTCCGAGAAGAGATGTGACAACTATGCCCATTCACAAGAAGATGAGTACAATGATGCTCTGAGGGAATTTTTTACAATAAACATGAATTCCAAAACCCTAGACATCCAAAAAACTAACCCTAGGAGATGAAGTGCCAAAAATCATGTGGGTCCCATTGGGGTAAGTTAGTACATCAACTTCCCAGGGTTGTAAATTTTGCATACGATCTCCGTTTAGGGAGAACGATAGCTCGTTGGAAAGGTATCAGAGAGGAGAATAATTTTGGGGGATAAATAAAATCTATTAGCAATAGTTGAGGGGTCATATCATGAAAAAACGATGTTTAGGCCCTCAAAATGGCCACAGAATTTTGGGACCCAGAAAACTCCTAAAAATATTAAATTTCAAAAAGACTGTTTTGAGCCAGTTGGACTAGGTGGGTGGCCACCGATATCCTCTTGGATCACTAAGGGGACTGGTTGGGAGGATATTCTCCCCCAACATTAGTGTTGCAGTCATCTAGATAAAAGAATAGAGCACAATGGATCGACATGTATAGTGTTACAAGTAATTCAAGGTTTTGAGTTCTCAGGTAAGCTCCTCATCATTCTTATGTCTCATGAATTATATGATCATATGTAATTAGTTTTATCAGTTTATGGTTATGGGTTAGGTGTTTTTATGTTCATGTAATTTTCTTCATGCTTTAGAGATTTAATGGATAGCTAGGCCATTACACCAGTTTTAGTATGAAATCTAGCATTTGTAAGTGTGTCTAGGACCAACCTTTGGAATATGTTAGAAGAGGTCAAAGTTCCCTTCATGATGAGAGATACCATAGTAAGGTTGTATGAGAATGTTATTTCCAAGTTTAGGAGCACTGAGGGTTGGTTAGAAGAAATTAACTACAATACATGAGTCAAATAATTTTGTCCCATATACCGTACCCCTTTTGGCCTTTACATTGACAAGTTAAAAGATTGTTTGCAAGTAGCACGTTGTGCTGGAAAAAATCTTACTAGTATAGTAATCGTCCTTCTTCTCTATGCCCATGATATTGTTCTTATTGTAAGGAATCCCTATGACCTTATTAAGCCTCTTAGAATCCTCAAGTAATTATTCTCTAGTACAATTATGGTTGTGAAAACTAACAAAACGAAGGTTATGATAATTAAATCCAATAAGATCACCTATGCTACTTTTGTATATGAGAAAAACATCTTGGAGGAAGTGCCTTCATACAAGTATATTGGAATTGATATTCATCACAAGCTCAATTCGAACTATAAAATTGATAAAAGGATAAATGAAGGGAACATAGTTTATTATGGGCTTGAAAATAATTGTAAATTAGTAGACCTTTGTCTATGGGACAAGAAAAATATCCTTTTTGAGACTCTTGTGACTTATGTTATATTATATGGATGTGAATTTTGGGGATGTATTATCTCTTGAGAATCATGAAGAAAGATAGATAAGATCCAAAAATATGTTATAACTTATAATCTCAAAATTAAAGGAAATGCACCCTATCATATCCTTCTTATCAAAGCGAGCCTTTCCCCATTGAGATCACAACTATGATTAGGTACTTAATGTACAAGAACAATATAAACAACATGGATGAAAAGAGGCTCCCCAAAATTTCTTCGTAATCAAGCTAAAAGCACCAACAACTAAAGTGAGGATGGCATAATGATGCCAAGTATTGGCTTTATATCATTGGGGAATAAAAGAAGAAGTCATTATATAGAATACCGATGATATTAAAAACATTGTACAAGTTAAATTTAAGAAGAATCTATGGTGCATAAAGAATTAGAGGATAAAATAAAATCAAGATATTATAAGGAGGTGGTTAAACCTAATATTTAAGATCAAAAGTATCTCTCTTTTTTACTATTTGTTGGGACAAGATTTTGGGACCATTTTTGGGAACAATGCCTAGTGTGTGCAAAAGAAGGAAAGACAGTTGGCACACTTTCAGGGATCAACTTGTGCAAAGGAAGGAGGACAGTTGGAAGTCGTTAGGAATTTTGTCCATGGAAAAGGGATAAGCCTTAATGTTATTGTATAAATATGTAATGTTTTTTGGGATATATGAGAGTCGGAGAGTAAGAAGTATCTAATATGTGAGTATGCACTGTATGCAAGAGTGAAGAGTGAAGAGTGACAAATAAAGGGTAGGAGAACAACAAGGGAATAATGTATAAGCATAGTGTAGATATTTTGTAAGGGATGATACTGAATAATAGAATAAGAAGTCGGTCACTGTGGACGTAGCCCATCTTGGGTGAACTAGGTTAAATATGGTGTCTATGTGTCATGATATGTTTGTTGTTTTGTTTATTGTGTGCATATGAATTATTTTTGTTATTCTAAATATGTTATATTTTATTATGTTTATGCGCACATGATATAAGGTTTAATGAATTAATGCTAAGAATAACGGTTATGAGGACTACCTCTCATCTCTTCATTACTGTGGAAACTTGGTTCTTGAAATTCCCATAGATACCTCGGGTGAGAATTTATGTACTTGCGGGTCATGCTTAAAAGGTCGGTATATGAGGGTTTTGCTGGTGAATTCATGTTGGACCTTGGGTATTCCCATTGTGCGCCAACAAATGGTTCTGTTGTCTAGACTAGGATCTATGACTGAGGGGAATGTGGAGGCCCACTAAGGAAGAGATTAGGCAATGGTTGGAGACAAAGGAGCACAATTTTTTTAGAGACTAGTATAAGAACCAACAGATCATGTCATAGAAGTGGTTATAGAGGCATGCATTTACATATTTACATGAGTTTTTCTTTGTTGATTTCTTGATAGTTTTGGATAATTAGATACATAGATTAGGTGAAAAGAATATAACATTCTGCATTGTTGTTCCAAGGAGTTGGACCTCTGAGTTGATATAGGAATTTAATACCATAAGTAATCAGATCTCACCTGGAATTGATTTTTGGTTGGATAGTATATTGGGGGGTTATATTACTGAGTTTGCTATAGATTGTACCTATTCATATAGTGTCGATGAGAGGGAGTAATTTAAAGGTATGTGTGGAAGATATTTGAAATCATTGTCTACTTGGATCAAGATGTTGTTGTGTGATAAAGTGGTTGTGAAGTTGGAATCTGATCACCCTAGTAGCTAGGTTCCTTTGCGTGCATGTAGGGGGAGTAGGGGATAACCATGGGATGGCATGAGAGTATGGGAGAAGAGGGATGTAGGAAAGAATCAATGAGGAACGTATGGGTTGAGAATGCCAAGAGAAGAAGAATGTGTGATGAAAGAATATATTGGAGTATTGCGTAGTTGAAATATATTTTGGTATAGTAGGAAAAGGACTATGGCTAATAGAGAAGGGAAACACAATCAAGTTAAGGAAAGAGACACTGACATAGTGCTCCAAATAGATTATTGTGCACAAAGAAGGAATAAGATCGTCAACTTATTCCAGGAGAAGGAGATCCATTGTATCCTAGTAGCCCCACTCAGGCCGGACTCTGTGTCAAACCCACGACCCCATGTGCATATGCAAGGTCTGAGGTAAGATATGAAACTTTGTCAATTGTAGTTAGCCAGAGTAGTGGAAGTAGTATGACAATGCACACTGATTTAGGGACATCAAGGAAGAATATTGTGCAATACATAATGGTTGGAGTTGACCCCACTTTGAGAATGTTTTTCTTCCATAGAGCATGGACAATAGATTCGAAACAACACTTGTTTGTCGGTGAGGCAATATGGACAGTGAAGCAAGTCCAGGATGATGATAAAAAAATAGTGTAGTTAGTAACGAAGTTAAGAGACCATGCATTAATTTTGTATATGAAGTATCAGTCCATTGCATCTACGAGACAAGCCAAAATGTTGGCAAACATTAGGAAATCTCTATTAAAAGAGTTCCAAAAACTGAAGTCTGAGTCGTAGTGTATTATAGAAATAAAAGAGATAAAGTAGTTGCAAAATGAATCAGTATGGGATTTTGATCATAGATTCAAGATATTGATGGATCGTCTGACCTTCTAGATTCTAGATGAGAAACATAGGGAATGGTTTGTTGTGGGATTGTTACCACATATACATTGTCCTTTGACACAACAAAAGATTTTTTCACAGTTAGAAGCATTAGAGATCACCATGAAATTCAAAGCATCCCCTGTAGGAGAGAATGGAGTAGGAATGGCTCAGTTTCAGTCGTAGTTAGCAACATTAACAATTCAGTGGCATGAAATTTCTAAAGGGAAGGAAAAGCACGAAGAATTCTGATGTGTTACATGCATAATGAAAGGTCATCATAAGAATGAGTGTCCATCATTTAAAGATTATTTGGATAAAATATATTTGAATCCCTTGGACTCAGGAGGAGGAGTATCATGTGAGATATGCATAAATATGGGACATCACCCATCCACTTGTATTTTGATGCAGAAGTATCATAGCAATGCCAAAATCCTATTTTTTAATTTCTGTAAGTCTATGGGACATGACAAAAAGGAATTTCTCTCACTCAATCTAATGAGAGAATAAACTCTAGATGCTTATAGAGTTCAAGAGGAAGATGGATCAGAAGCATGGATACCGTAGTATAATAATCTTAAAGGATATAATCAAAGAGGGAGAGGAGGATTCATAGGTCATAAAAGAGGAGGAATCGACATAGGGAGAGGATTGATTATCTGTTATAACTATAACAATCATGGGCATTTGGTGTGAGATTGTCTAAATCCTTGCATGGCATGTACATATAGTAGACAGTTGGATCATGTGACAAAAGACTATCCACTACTGACGGTCAAGTGGCAGGAGAAAAGGAACTAGAATGTCAAGATGATAGTAGCAAAAGAACGTGATGATCAACCAACGGTAGTAGCAGTTACATGTGGAGGAACAAGAACAAGTGTTGATGAAACATAACAAGGAATTCAGATTCAAGAGTGGGTCAAGAAAGTCACAGAAACTCCTCCGATGTTTTATCCTCGAAAAGAGAGAGACACATACAAGGAAGGAAGGAAGGAACTATTAGAAACAAAATGGGTAACATCGACTTCTAAACATGTGTATGACATGCCTCTAGCATATGAACATTCAAAAAGGCCAGTTGAAAGGGAAAGTAATATTAAATATCTTAACTAGTTGTTAAGAACTAATAAAGGACAAAACTACATTAAACGTGTTGTGCAAGATGATCAACCAGTTTGCGCAATATAAATAAGTGCATGTTGAACAAAGACAATTTAACCAGGTACATCACAAGAAAAGGACGAGTAGGGAATTTTGACTTAATGCGAAGATAAGAGACTATGAGTTGGATAATATCATCTTGGATCTGGGATCTAATGTGAACGTTATTCCAAAGAAGACATGGGAGATGATGGGTAAACCAAAGTTGATCTGGTCACCAATCCAGCTAAGGATATAAAATCAGTACAATATTGATCTGATTGGAATACTAACAGGGGTGAATTCTAATATCGATGGAGTGCACAACATAGCTAATTTTGATGTAATTGAGATAGTGGATAATAGTACACCCTAGCCAATGCTACTTAGACTTGATTGGGATTTTGATAACTAGACCATTATTGATTTGAATAAGAGAAAAATGATCTTTGAAGTAGGAGACTTGAAATTTATTGCGCCATTGGATCCCAAAGAAGGAAGACGATATGTAGAACCAGCAATGGGAGGATTTAGTACTAAAGAGCTCGATAATATTTACAATGTGACTACATGGATGGATGGCTATGTTAATCCTACTGTTGAATGTGTACTCAGTTGGCGAAGTATCACTTCTTGAATGTCATATTTAGAAGAAGCCTTGGAACATTGACAATAGAGATTACATGAAGTATCTACAAGGAGATGTGCTTGGATTACCCACGCATTGCACTGGATTGGAGTTGAGGCGTGTGATCCCTCAAAGTATGATGGACTAACATATATATATCCTTTCATAAAATAATTTGATTTGTAGATACCATATCAACAGAGATTGATATATTTATATGTTGCACTGAAAGAGACCCTTGAAAGGTGGTGGGTTGCGCATAAGGATCAAATAGATAATTGGCAACAATGCAAAAGGCTATTAGAGATCAAGTTTATAAAAAAACTAATTGTATTTCACATAAGCTAGTACACTG
>JASDQU010010601.1:12182-26532 GCA_032191745.1 Picea mariana | reverse complement strand
TTGATATATTTATATGTTGCACTGAAAGAGACCCTTGAAAGGTGGTGGGTTGCGCATAAGGATCAAATAGATAATTGGCAACAATGCAAAAGGCTATTAGAGATCAAGTTTATAAAAAAACTAATTGTATTTCACATAAGCTAGTACACTGTTTTGATTTGTGCTACATATCATCTTACATAGTGCACAACGATATGGAGTTCAATACCTAATAAGGAATTGCTACACTTTTTTGTACACGCTCTGGATGTGATCCCTAAAAACTAGTATATATAACTGCAAGTACACGGAGGAACAACAGACTGGGAATATTTGAGTCGCAACTTCAAGGTAAATTTAAATTTTGAATATGATGCTCCTTTGATTGATACATCTTTGTATATTATCAAGAACATGATTTTTACATTAGAATACTCGACGGGACAAGTACCTTTATATAGTGCACCAAGATTTTATGCGACGGTTTAATAGGTTTTGGAATACTATAACATTGTTGGAGAATACTAGGGGGATGGAGACCTGAGAAATTTGCAAGTGCCAAAAACTGAAGGAAAGTGCGAAGTAGAGGGTCCCGAGCTTGAATATGTTGTGTATGCAAAGTTGTTAAAAATGCGCAAGGTGAATATTGGTACAACGGATAATTCCAAATTCGAAAACATTGGGGACCACTGGAATGAAGAAAATGTCTAGAAGATTGTTGACTTACTACGTGAATATCATGGCCTTTTTCCAACTACGTTTTTAGAAATGAAAGGGATTATTGGGGAGCTAGGGGAGATGAAGATCCCTTTAAATAAATATGCCAAGACAGTAAAGAAGAGACCGTACCAATTGAACCCAATATATAAGTAGAATGTGAAAGAAGAAATAGATATGATGATAGAAGTCGAGATTATTGAACCTGTCATAGATTCATAATGGATCAGTCCAATGGTGGTCCAAGACAAGCAAATGGGCAAAATTGGAATTTGCATGGATCTGCAGAAATTGAATGATGCTTTCTTACATGACTCATTTCCTACCCTGTTTACATATAAAGTTTTAGAGAATGTTGGAGGACATGAAGCTTACTCATTTACTGATGGATTCTCTAGGTATCACCAGATTAATATTGCGCAGGAGGATAGGCATAAGATGACATTTGTAATAGAATGGGGATTTTATTAGTATACAGTGATTCCATTTGGATTGAATAATGTATCAATGGTATTTTCCCGAGTTGTTGTCGCATCTTTTAAATAATTTATTCATAAATTCCTAGAAGTATACTTGGATGATTGGATAGTGTTCAGTTTGTTAAAGGACCATATTGAAACTATGTGTTTGATGTTGGACAGATGTAGACAGTTCCATATTTCTTTGAACTTGAAGAAGTGTATCTTTTGCACACCATTAGGTATCATGTTGGGTCATGTAGTATGTAAACACGAACTTTTCGTTGATCTTGTGAAGATTGTTGTTATTGTTTATCTACCTCCACCTACTTTAGTGTGACAAATGCGAGAAACATTGGGTCATACAGGGTACTACAAAAATATTATTAGGGGATACCAATAGATCACAAACCCATTGGAAAAATTGCTAAAGAAGGAGGTCAAGTTTCAATGGAACAAGGAATGGCAACAAAGTTTGGATACCTTGAAGAATACAATGGTTACCACAATAATTTTAGTATTTCTAGATTCAAAGAAGGAATTCCATGTCCACGTAGATGCATCATATATAGTTTTAGGCGTAGTTCTAGCTCAGTCGGGGGAAGGATATTTGGATCATCTCGTTGCATTTCCCAGTAGACAATTGTCTACTACTAAATAGAATTACACTACTATAGATCATGAAGGATTGGAAATGGTATAAGAACTCCATAAGTTTAGGAATTATCTTTTGGGATAACACTTTAAGATATATATGGATTATTCTTCACTAAGATACCTAGTCAATAAGCAAGTGTTGGGGGTGGAAGAATATGAAGATGGTTTTTATTATTTTAGGAATATGAGTTTTAGGTAATTGTGAAACCAAGAAAGTTAACCTCGGTACATGACCATTTGTCGCGCATATTAAAAGGGGAAGATGTGGGAAATTTGGATGACAATATACCAGACGCGCACTTTTTCGCAGTAGAGATGGTTGATGATTACTTTGCAGTTATAGTCTAATTCTTGAGCACAGGAGTATCCCCACGGGACTTTACACTTCCACAGAAGAAGAAGTTAGTAGTAAAGGAAGTAGATTATCAACTTATAGTAGGGAATTTGTATAATTTAGGTGTATATTGTATTCTTCGGCATTGTGAATTGGATCATGAAAGGCCTATGATATTATTGGAGGCACATGAATTATTTTCAATAGGCCACTATGCAGGGAAAATGACGGCTCAGAAGATTTTTCACATGAGACTTTGGTGGCCCACTCTTCATAAGGATGCTAAGGAGTTATGTCATACCTGTGACATCTTTCAGCGAGTTGGGAATCCATCCATAAGAGACAAAATTCCTTTAATACAACAAGTTATGTTGCAGGATTTTGATAAATGGGAAATTAATTTCATTGGACCGATCAACCCACCAACAAAAAGGTCAGGAGAAAGATATATAATTATTGTGAAATATTACTTGACTTGATGGGCTGAAGAAGAACCTATGAGATATTGTAGCTCAAAGAATGTTGTGCAGTTTCTATTTGAGAATGTTGTTACAATGTTTAGATGTATGAGAATCCTTATGAGTGCTTAGGGGGCCCTTTTTTTGAATAAAAATATTGTTGCTTTCAAAAAAAAAAATTCAGATTCATCACCAGAAGAGCACACCTTATCATTTTTAGGCAAACAAAATAGTGGAAGTGTTTAACAAGACCCTAGAGCATGCGTTGACGAAGATATGTAATATAAATTGAGATGACTGGTACTTGAGGATTCATGTAGTATTATGAGCATATCAGATCACATGTAAGAATTTGACAGGAAAGACACCATTCTGATTAGTATATGACCAAGAAGCAGTTATTCCCATGGAGTTCATTGTGCCAAGTATGTGCATTGTCACACTGACAGAGATTACGGATTCAGGTGCAATAGAAAAAATATTGTCAAAGCTAGTGGAATTGGAGGAAGACTGTTCCATTGTAGGATTTCATCAGCAAGTGTAGAAAGCACATGAAAAAGCATGGCATGAAAAATATATTAAACAAAATAAGTTCTAGATGTGAGACCTCATTTTTCTCTATGAAAACATTTTTTTACAGCACCTTGAGAAGTCCCAAATGCAACGATTGGGTTCGTATGTGATAATATTTGTCACAAAGGCAGGTGTTGTTCAGTTGGAGAAATTGAATGGGGAAATCATAGAAGGAATGGTCAATGGTAGTGAACTGAAACTATATAGGGATAATCGTGCCTTCGCGCACTAGCCTGATTGCACAATACATGTACCACAACATCTATATTATAGTATCTGTATTATAGAAAAAGAGAAAAAGAGAAAAAGAAAAGAAAAAACAATAAAATAGATTGAGGCAAGTAAATATTTTTTGAGTCATGAAAGCTTTAAGTTCTGAAACAGGCATTGTTCAAAGAGTTAAATTAAAAGAAAAATAGATGAACAAGAAAATGTTTTGGAAAGGAAGGAGAATTGAACTATGAACAAAAAGGAGAATTGAAGAACCAGGAAAAATACCTCTGTGGATGACGGGAAAATAATTAAAGAGAAAACATAATGATGATACGGTGGAAATGCGTAGTCATAAATGAAAAGTGGAGATGAGATTTTGGCAGGGTGGAAAATATAGACCACAATCCACCAAAAGATACAAAGTTAATGAAGATTTTGGATCATAATTGAATGTGAACACACTTGTATTGGAATGCAATTTTTGCCACGAAGAGGACTGAAATCGCTGGTGAAGCCTATAAAAGTAGACAAGGGGGGTGAGAAAGGGTTAAAATTGTTGAAATTTTGAAGAGAACAGAGAGTCAAGTGAGTGTAGACAAAGTTTAAGTATAGAAATCCATGGTGCCACCAAAGACATGAGCATACACATCATAGACAAAGAGATTTCTCACTAAGTAGACATCCACATCAGTACAGGAAGAAACCCAGATAGGTGAAGCATCATAACCAACAACAAGATACTTTATTAAGGCATATGTGTCGTCGAGGAAGCCAACAAAATCTCCATATAGACTTCCCAAGGAGTTGAAGTATGAACTTGTTACATTTTTCATTCCATCTAGGGTCAACATTCACGGAGAGACGTTGAGCATAATAGGAAGTCTGAGGTTCTCATGTACCATGATCTTGTAAATCTGAAGAAGTTCTCAAAGTTAACACGAGAGAAGTATATGTGCACAAGACTTAGAAAATATTCCTCGTAATCATAGTTGAGCCATAGGAATGGGAAATAGGACTGAAAAGAACAAGAATATTTAACGTGTCGAAGATCCCACATTTTGGCATAAGTGCAGAGATCAACAACTACATCAAGTTACTATTGAGTTGTGTCCACAGAGTTTTCCTCTGGTTATATAGGCCAATATCAATCGATACCCATCTCATTATGTAGATCACAGGATTGTTGTGAGAAAAGGAAGACCCACTATCATTTTTTACGGACAATACTCGGGAGAAAGCACTACAAGAAAAAATGAAGGATAAATATGATACACATAGAGCAATGTGCAGATTGGACATTGCCAGTATTAATGATGACACAATAATATTTTCAAGGCATGTGATGGCTTACAAGTTATTAAGTAAATATCACAAAGATCATGTGTCAACAGGAGTAAAAGAAACAATAAAAAAGTGCACAACAAGAGTGCAGATGAACCGAGAGACATTATTAGTGAACCAGTTTTTAATGGACTATAGGGAAGCACAGTATAAGGGTACACAATTTCATTATGCATGGTTAATAATTTTAATTGCATTGCTTGCTTGGAGGGAGCCATAAGAAACCCAATTTCGATAAGGTATGTATACACCATGCCTTGCAAGGAGATATGTGTCTTTGTGTCATACTTCACACAAGGGTATACAAATGGGAAAAAATGTAATTTTCTATATCTATAAGGAGATGATTCGATATATTATTGAGGACACGTCCTGCATTCTAACTCATATAGTATAGGAATACTAATAAATTGCGTGATTAAAAGGATAGAGACATCACATGTATATCTAGGAGAAGAGGGATCCAAACCAATTATAAACTAACATATGAAGATGTCAATATAATTGTAAAGGAATGGGAAGTATAATGGAAAACCCAAGTGCCAGAAACAATGTAGAAGAAGACACATCAATAATATAAGGATCAAGAAGAAGAACAAAGGAATGGTGAAAGAGACACTCAAACAACATCGCTCGCTGGAGAAAATAGAAAAGAGCATCCCAAGGAGTGATCATACCATAAACATAACAAGAGAAAATCCTCAAAGGAAGCAATTTTCCAGGCATTAACAAAAGACAACATGGACAAGATTAACAATCAAGTAAAATAAGTCACTAAAGAAGCATTTCCGCGAGCTGCAAAGAAATAGCAAGAAATGCACACAACTATGCAAGCACATATAGCTATAGTGTGCCAACTTTTGGAATCATCAAGGATAGCGCTAGTAAAAGAATAGACAGAGAGCATAGAAAAAAAAACATAGTCCCAACTGATGACATCTCAACCATCAACAACATCACCAGCATCAACAGAGCGTCATATAATGAAGATATCAGCAGGGGCGATAAATTTCCCCACAATAGAATTGCAGGAGAGAGAACAAGCATTAATTCATATTGACTTACTATTGTCACAAATATCATTGAACCTGTTACACAACTTGTAGAAAAGTGTCACACAAAAATTTTTGTTGTGCACGTAGAGTCACCTTCTATGGAGTTGGACAAAGTGAATGAGGACAATGTAGCACTACCCACATAGTGTAGTATACTAATGAAAGTATAGGATGTTGTTGATCCAAGTGGATATCGATGGCCACCCACCTTTTCCAACTCGCTCAAAACACTTTTCTGGTAATTTTGGTAGTTTTCAGGTCCTAAACTTCGGGAGCCATTTTGAGGCCCTAAACGACGTTTTTTGGGCATCAACCTTTGATGAATATTAGTTTGATCTGGACCATGATTTTCTCTATCAACATTTGTATTCCTCGGATAAAAATTTCTAACAATGTATCAAATGCGTCAAACGGAGATCGGATGCAAAAGTTACGAGCCCGGGAAGTTGATGTATTGACTTTCCCAAACAGGGCCCCCATGAATTTTGGCGCTTCATCTCCTAGGGTTAGGTTTTTGGATGTCTAGGGTTTTTTGACATTCATGTTTATTGTAGAAAGGTCTTCAAATCCTCATGGTAATCATCTTCTTGCGAATGCGAGTAGCCATCACATCTCTTCTCAGAGACAAGTTGCCACCATTCTAAAGAGTCTTTCACTCTATATTTTTACAGTCTCTATACATTACTTTCATTAATAGAAATCATGTATTACTGTATCTCTGTGTTTATGGTTCCATATCTGATACATTTTTGTTATATTATTGGATATCTGTGATATCTCTGTGCATTTCTTTATTATATATCCGCTCTCATTTTGTGTGGAAAGTAATCTAGATCAAAGGTTGCTCAAAGAGCAAAAAGGTTGCAATAGGCAGTGCAGGAGGTATACATGAAAATATGATATGTCTACATGGAAGCAAATGTGTCATTGGAACAACAAGTGATGAAGATAAGTGAAGCTATTCAGGGCTTCCGCGCGAAGATAGTTGACTTGGAAGTTCACACTATACCAAGTACCCCACTTGAAGAAAGGGAACAAAGGGAAAAAAAAACCATCACGATCATTGAATGTATCAATAATTTTGGATGAGGAATGTGCCAAGATGTATGAAGATATTACGTAAGTAAGGACTCAACTGATGGAGGATGCAGAATTGTAATCCATAGAAGTGAGGTTACATATTGCATAGGAGAAGGCGTAGAATTTCAAAGAAACAATGAGCACTATGTCAAAAACAGAATAGATGGTTGCAATATTTGAGAATAAGAAGTTTCACCAAGAGATAAATCAAATGAGATCTGAGCAATAGACTCTTGCGTAGAACCTTGATTCATTGTAGGAGGAAGCCTTCTGGGTGACATAAGAACTCATGGCTTCAAAAGGGAGAGTGAAGCAAGTAGTACAAGACAATGAAGAGAGGATGAAGAATCCCACTACCATGCATAAAACAAAAGATATTTTGGCACAAGACGTAAAAGAAAAGGAGAAGGTCACAACTGTGAAAGAAACTCTTCAGAAGTTTGTTGCGGCATGGAAGGGAGCGCAACCAAATAATTGAGTGGCTCAGGATGAGCCATAGGTGAGTGTTGGGGGACTGTTGGGAAAGGATTTTGGGACCAGTTTTGGGAACAATGCGCAGTGCGTGGAAAATAAGGAAAGAAAATTGACACACTTTCAGGGATCAACACATGCAAAGGAAGGAAGACGATTGGAAGCTGTTAGGAATTTTGGTTCGTCGAAAAGGGATAAGCCCTAATGTAATTATATAAATATGTAAGGGTTTTGGGGATAGAGGAGAGTGAGAGATTAAGAATTAGCTAATATGTGAGTGTCCACTGTATGCAAGAGTGAAGAGTGAACATTGTCAAATAGAGGACAGGACAATGACAAGGGAATAATGTACAAGTGCAATGTGCATATTTTGTAAGGGGTGATTCTGAATAATATAATAAGAAGTCGATTGTTGTGGAATTATCCCATCTTGGGTGACCCATGTTAAATATGGTGTCTATGTGTCATGATTTGTCTGTTGTTCTTTTTATTGTGCACATATGAAATATCTCTGTTATTCTAAATATGTTACATGTTATTATGTTTGTGCACACATGATATAAGTTTTAATGCATTAATTCTAAGAATAATGGTTATGAGGATTGCCTCCCATCCCTTCATTACTGCAGAAGCTTGGTTCCTGCAGTTCCCATAGATACCTTGGGTGAGACTTCACCTGCTTGCGGGTGATGTCGAAAGGGATAGTATCTGAGAGTTTTGTTGGTGAATTCATGTTGAACATTGAGTCTACCCATTGCGTGCCAACACTAGTGTAAAGAAGAGAATCAATATTGCTAAAATAAGAACTAATTCTCATGAGCTGCATAGTGAAATTGGGCGTTGGGAAATCCCCAAAACACCATGGAACAAAAGAATTTGTCACCTTTTTTACACCAAGAGGGTTGAAGATGAAAAACACTTTCTCATAGAGTGCTCTGCTTATACCCAAATTAGATCTCAATTTCAAAATATTTGTGATGATATCAACTTTCCTAACCTTCTAAGTAATAAAAAATTTAGTGATCTTGGAACCCTTCTCTTAATATTTTTTAAGCATCGAAATAACATTTTAAAGAAATCCAAGTAATCTCTTACTTTTCTTAAGGTCAGATAGACCAATTTTGGTCACAATGGATGTTAACCACCACAACTATCATCACACACACACACTTACTTACTCACTTACTTTTAACATATTTTTTATCTCCTTAAATCATTATTCAATTTCCAAGTGTTAAAATACATTAAAAAAACCTTGTTCAGATTCAAAGACAATCTTTTTTCATCTCGATCGAAGAGTGCATCATGAAATAAGCATCACTATGATTTCTACTTGGAGAAAGGGAAGAACAGATGCATATTTCAATACGATATTAACTCGACGATTTACACCATCAAAATCACTTCTAAATCCCAAGCATGCATCAGAATTCATGCCGATGAGCATCCCGTAAAATGCACAACAAACCTGCCCTGAAGAAACATTAAGCTAACTACACTATTCACTTAGGGATATGCTAGCTAGATAAATTGAACCTACACCTACATTATTAATTTATTAATTATTACTAATTAATGTATTATAAATTATTATTTAATAAGAAGATAAAGAAAAAAATTAATGATCAAATTTATAAAAAAATATTATTATTAATCTTTTCTTTAAAAAAACAATGTTAATAATTGATTATCCTTGTCCATTTTATAGAAGTGAGTTAAATGATTGAATCATCTCCCAAAACATATTGTTCATGAGGAGGTTATAAATCACAAGTTCGAATATCATCTAAATCCTCTTACGGAGCAATTAATAGACCCATTGTAAGAATCAGCAATATATTTCACCTTCATGTTAGAACGAAGTAAGTCATTGCCCTTATGGGGCCTTAGTCTCACTCAAAGTAGGTCATTGCCCCTATGGGTCCTTAGTCTTATTCAAAGTAGGTCATTGCTCTATTAGCATTGTCCCTATGGGGTTTTAGTTTCATTCAAAGTAAGTCCTTGGTTTCTTTTACTAATTAGATCAATTGTAAGAATCAACAATATATTTCACTTTCATGTTACACCATATTGAAGGAAGTTTTTATGGGGTTTTAATCTCACTTAAAATAGGTTATGGAGCTGTGCATACTCTACTCTATAGATTTGAATTTATGATCTTTGAACTTATAAACTTAAAAAAAATTAAATATTCTTAACCATTACACCAATTATTTATTTATATATATATATATAACTTTTTTTAAAAATAATTTATCTCCCATTTCATACATTAAGCTCGTACCTTTTGTCGAGTAGTAGCTCATACCTTTTGTCGGGTAGCAGGACGTGCGTTTCCTATACAGAGTACCTTTTGTCGGGTAGCAGGACGTTCCGTTTCCTATACAGAGAGGGCTTTGTGCTTTCCATCTTTGCAGTATTTATTCATGCGACAGCGCTTGTCGTGTCTAATCCAAAGCTGAGAGACAACGCTCTCTATTTGCCCACGTACCCTGACCTTTTCTGTTTGCAAGCTTAAATCGATTCACCCACGAACGAATAAAGGAATTCACATCAACTGTAGTATTCAGCGACGACTGTTTTTTGGATGATCAAATCATGGAGCAATTTCCCTAAATTTACTTTACCACTATTTTAACATTGTAGAGTTATCCTTAAGTAGATTTGTGTCATTGGATGGCTCAGTTTTAAAGACAACAATTGAATTTGCAAAATTAATGCTTAACCTTGCAGTAGGACTTTCTATGACTTGAATAAACGCACCAAAATGTTGTCGAGGGGATAAAGAATAAACGCTGCTTGGATCATTATGATGAACTATTGGTTTATCCCTGGTGCAGAAACGAAAATTTTCCTTACAAATATGAATGTTTTATATGAGATCGTCTTTCAAAATTCGTTATACAATCAAAATAAATAATTGTATGAGATAATTTAATAAAAATAATTTATGCTATTTATGTATAGGCGTATATCAACCACCTTCATTATATGGTTATGCTAGTTGTATGAGATAATCTAATATTATTTTTTATTCTGGAATAAACTATGTAAATAATTTGAAACTTTTGGTTATACAATCAAAATAAATAATTGTATGAGATAATCTAATAAAAATAATTTATGCCATTTATGTATAGGCGTATATCAACCATCTTCATTATATGGTTGTGCTAGTTGTATGAGATAATCTAATATTATTTTTTAATCTGGAATAAACTATGTAAATAATTTAAAACTTTTGGTTATACAATCAAAATAAATAATTGTATGAGATAATCTAATAAAAATAATTTATACCATTTATGTATAGGCTTATATCAACCACCTTCATTATATGGTTGTGCTAGTTGTATGAGATAATCTAATATTATTTTTTATTCTGAAATAAACTATGTAAATAATTTCAAACTTTTGGTTATACAATCAAAATAAATAATTGTATGAGATAATCTAATAAAAATAATTTATGCTATTTATGTATAGGGGTATATCAACCACCTTCATTATATGGTTGTGCTAATTGTATGAGATAATTTAATATTATTTTTTATTCTGGAATAAATTATGTAAATAATTTGAAACTTTTGATTATATAATCAAAATAAATAATTATATGAGATAATCTAATAAAAATAATTTATGCTATTTATGTATAGGCGTATATCAACCACCTTCATTATATGGTTGTGCTAGTTGTATGAGATAATCTAACATTATTTTTTATTCTGAAATAAACTATGTAAATAATTTGAAACTTTTCAAACTAGCACATAATTTATTCCAAAATATTTTTATAATTAACTAACTCTTAAAACATACACACTCAATTTTTATTTATTTAGTTTAATAGTTCACCTTCTAAATTATTAAACTCTTCTAGCTACACGTAACTAACTTAAAATTCCCTAAACCAATTGGATTCCTATCTTATACAAAAATATCTCAAGGTACATTTATAACGTTGTTGTTTCTCATCAGAAAAATGTATGTTGGACTTTAAACTTTCATAGATTCCTGGCCATCGTGAAGATTTAGTACTGGCATTCTATGTGATCACTGCGATTTAGTTAATAACGAATGATTGGTGATGCACCATCCTTTTTATAAAATATTTACAAATGTTATTAATTAAATTAATAATATAACTATTAATATTAATAACTTAGTTTTCTAAAGTCTTATAGAAGCAAAAAATACTTTTCATTTCAAACTATGTTCGTTGGCGTACATGTTTGGGGCCACACGAACAAGTTTTTTTTACGTGATTATGCTTTTGAAGACATGTTATTGTTTTTTCATTAAATAGATTATAAAAAGCATAAATATCGAGTTCCGAGACACAACAAGTCCTGTACATCAATTTTTCTTACGCTAAATTGTAAACTCAAATACTACAGTACAATAATTATTTTTATTTAATCTAAACAAGTTTAAAATATAGAATCACAAATATTTTTCGTGAATTTAACATTCCAGAACATAAGCCATGTATTTCTTACTTGAAAATCACAAAATCGAATGGATAAAGAAGATATCTACTAAAATCTTTTGTCTCTTTATGTCAAAATACAAAGTCTTGTACATCCTTTAGCTTTGGCTAAACTGTAAACCAAAATAATAATTATTATTTATAGACAGAAACATGTGAACAATAAAACAAGTTTAAAAGAGTGTGACAAGTACTCTGCATATTCACGGTCATTAATGTTCATAGCGATGGGACTTCCCTAGGATTTTAAAATTACAAAGATATACGCAGAAGCTTCCCCTTCGATGGAATTCAGAGGGTTAATTAGAACAGTCCCTCTATTTCTATCTCGCTACTCGTTTCTGCACAGTCTGATCCGCTGCGACTAGCCAGAACAATTTTTTCCATGTCGAACGTTAATGAAGTAGTATCCGTCCGGACCGGCACAGCATCGTTGTCGGGTACGAAGGGCGGCCGGCAGAGGCTCTCGATAGAATCCCAGCGGAGGCCTGCGAAGAAAACATGGCCCTTAACTTCCTCCGCTCCGCTACGGGATCCCAGTCTTCTCCGAGGATCCTTCTCCAGCAGCCTCAGAATGAGATCATGGAGACTAGAATGGGAGCCCGTCAGCCGAGGCTTCATCCACAGAATTCGCCGGTAGGTCTCCTTCTTGTCTGAGCCTTTGAAGGGAGTCATCCCATATAGCATCTCGTACAATAAGATCCCCAGAGACCACCAATCCACCGAGAATTCGTGCCCGCTGCCGTTAACGATCTCGGGAGCCACGTACTCTTCCGTTCCAACAAAGGAGTTGGACCTTCCCGAACAGGTGCTTCTCCCGCTAATTCCGTCTTCGCTTTCATTCGAACGCTGGCGAGAAGTAGTCTTTTTCTTGGAACGTAGCACAGAACTTAGGGTTAGGGTTAGCCACTCTCTCAGTCGATTGGGGGAATTACAACGGCTCTTTTCTTGTGAGAGAGTTGCGCACGATTGCTTGCGCGGGAGCGGAAGCCTGGTGGAGAGACCGAAGTCGGTGAGCATGATGTGCCCGGAGCTCTGCACGAGTATATTCTCTGGCTTCAGGTCTCTGTAGACAATCCCCTGCCCGTGAAGGTGCTCCAAAGCTAAAACCACTTCGGCCGCATAAAACCTGAAATCATCCCGACCATAATTAGAAAGTTGAAATGACAAGATAATTTCCAGACAAACCCATACTACCATAATGACGAATGCGCATATATCGATCTATGGACTGCTCACCGAATGGCGGACTGGGAAAACATCTTATCCGGCTGAATTTGCTTGAGACGATGGAGATCGCCGCCTGGGCAATATTCGACAGCCCAACCAACAATCTTGTCCGTCTCGACTACGCCCATGAGGGATGGCAGGAAGGGATGTTGTAAGGAGGAGAGGATCTCCCTTTCTCTCCCAATTGCTCTCAGTCTCTTAAACCCTGCATCTTCGCCTCTGCTATCATCTTTGGTTATGACTTTGACAGCAAATGGACGGTCGCAGCCGTCGCTTACGACCATGAATACAGTGCCCATGGCCCCTCGTCCGAGCACCCTGAGAGCCCTCATTTCTTCTATCGCCATCGAGAGCACGATCTTCTTGTTGGGCTTCATTTTCTCATCATCATAAACATAGCTCTTGCAGGCATCCTTATAACTCCGACTCACATAATGTAGCGCCCGCCACTGGGTTTTGTTTTAATTAAATGCTGATAGCTGTGAAAAAAATTGGCAATATCTGCAAGCTGTGAAAGAAAAGAGAATCTCTGGCGTACCAAGTCGAACGAATCGCGGCCTTTGTAAGTTACATCGCAGAATATGCGCAGTAAAGACAAGAGGACATGCGTATTCACGTGCAGGGAAGACAAAGCTGGATCATGATTTAATAATAATAATGAAGAGGTAGATTATAATATTAATAATAATTTATTTTTAAGATCACCATTAAGTGAGCATATCATATTGGTGTATGAGACCTTCTTGTTTGTGGGACAAGGGACTTTCTTTAGTCTAGGGATTTGATTGGTAAAGTCTACAGAGGTATATATACCCCTATGGATTTGAACCTGTAACCTCTTAAAAAAAACATATATTCTTAACTATTAGATCCACTCAAAATGTATAAATAACCATATTCTTACATATATAAATAATGTTTAAAAAAAATCTGTCTTCGTCCCATTGTCAATGCCTACCTCCCATTGTCAATGCCTACCAAACCAGTATCGAATCTCTACAATTCTAACCCGTAGCACATAAATGCCACTTCTAACAGTTACATATTCCAGAGTCAACATTTTTCATCCCTTAGATGGACATATGTATCGTGCCGTGTGATTCGAACATTCAGCTAGGTAGGGTATTGTTCACAATCTCGAGGAATTCCATTATGAAAATATTGCACATGCTCACGTTTGGATTTATGGAGATGGAAAGTCTCTACTAAACCATTGGTTTGTTCGGTAAAATATTAGGAGAAGATGAATTTATGGTTTATTTATACAGGTTCAATTTAGGTTGGTATAAGCT
>JASDQU010010600.1:46416-61136 GCA_032191745.1 Picea mariana | reverse complement strand
CATCATGAATGTGGATGGAAAACCAGGGATACTTTAAGGCTTGTTTTCGAAGAAGAATTCTTCTAAAGTCACTTTGAACACGTGTTGCTTTTCATGGTTGCTACCATGGATAGATACTTCATCATCTTCAATGGATCATATTATTTAGGATTAGCTCCCTCCTAATCCTTGCTTCATGCATGAATGCATGCTCTTCTTTTGGAAATATATGGTCGGCTCCCCCCATCTAGGAGAGTCCACACTTCCCACTGCATCCTTATTTCCTTTTGCAAAGTGTCACAAATATTTTCCAATTTCCTCTTGATTGTTGACTTCTTTCTGTCTTTACTTCTTCTAGGTTTCTTCAAGATTGATTTTTATTTCGACTTATCTTGCAGCTGTTACTTATGCAATAACTTCCACATGAATTGTTACTAGGGGTTGTTGATGTACTTCATCCTTTCATGTGTATTGCCTTGTCTTATAGTCATTGTGATAGAAATCCTTATCTTGTTGTTCTCGTCTTAGATATAGTTTCTCTTAGAACATATTATCTACTAAGAAATATATATGCAAGATATGTACATAAAACATGGTATATACAAGAACTATGAAGAGTATTGTTACCTTGTCTTAGAAGAAGAAGTTTGCTTTGTCTTGCTTGGCTTTCTTTGAGGGTTCCCTTTCTTCGGAAACTGATGCTTCATGTGTTTCCTTCCTTTTCTTTAACTTGGGACAATGATTCTTGTAGTGACCATACTTTCGACAATTGAAGCATTGTATTTTTGACATATCTTTCTCTTGATTTGGTTTCTTCCTAGAGCCAAACTTCTTTTTATTCCTGAAATTCTTGAACTTTGTTGTGAAGGCTTGATCATCGTATTTCTTTTGGGGTTTCTCTTTTGCACTAATCCTTGATTCTTCTTGTGCACAACAAGTCCAAAGTTATTCAAATGTGGGATACTCCTTCCTTGTGTTCATGCTTGTGGAAAATGCATCCCATGTCTTGGGAAGACCATTGAGTACTATATTTACCAGTTCCTTTTCTGAAATGATCTCTTCAATGGCTTGTAGTTGATCTCTCAACTGAGATATTCTCACAAAGTATGATGTTATGTTGTCATAATCATTCATTTTCATGTCACTGAGCTCATTCTTCAGACTCATTACTTGTCCAATGTTTCTGACTGAGAAGAGGTTTATTAGGGCATCATACATCTTCTTAAATGAGTCAAGATGGGAGATGTAGGGTATCAAGTGGTATTTTATAGAATCCACTATGATACTCATGGCATTGATGTCATTGTCTTTGAACTTCTCCATAACTGCAACGGTCAACGGTTCCTTCTATTTTCCTTCTTCAAACTTTGTTTCCACAATCTTTCCTTTCACGATATCCAACACTTTATTCTTGGCAAGGATGATATCAATCCTTGTATTCCATGCTCTGAAGTTAGAAGCCCCTTCTAACTTGTTTTCTGACTTCATAGAGTAAGTCATATCTACTTTGACTTGGTCAACCCTAGATTTGACCAAAAACCCAAACTTGACGTCTTAGCTTGCTGAGAGTACCAAGAGATGCGCTAGGCTAGGACACACTAGTCTATCCGTAAATTAGGTCAATAGATTCACTTAAGGTGCCTCAATGAGAGGGTTAGGGTTTCGTTGTTGCAGCAAAAACTGGCTGCAACTGCAACTGAGAAAATCCTCCCAATCTATCTTCCAGCGGTTAGACTGTCCGAAGATAGTGTGGGCCCATAACCTGTTAGAGTATAATGGATGTGCTCGTTTAACCATAGACAATATAACAATACTGCCACCCAACCATAGGACAAAGCCACCCCCGAGTACCTTAACCTTGGCAAAGAATCATTCCGGAAGCAAACCCTAGACTAGATAGTTAAACAAAGGTGGCGCACCTTTCTCCAAGGATAGTGCACCAAACAAGAGTAACAAGAGTTGATCAGAGAGTCCAAACCATAACCAAGAGAGAGTCCAAGCCAAAACTGAAATCTTATAGTTCCAGCAGCTGCAACAACAACTCTCCTCCAAACTTCCACACAAATTGGCCAACTGTAGTGTGCACAAGTGTTGCTTCTGCAATTCTGAGAATATTGGCCAGAATGAAGACTGGCCTCCTATATTTATACTATTTATGGCAGATTGCCTGGGCCGACTTCTCATTCAAGTTGCTAATTCTTTAGTATATAAAATTTCCTTTAGATGACTTCTTCTCTTGAAGACTAATAACCTAATACAAGTCATTCTCTTGAGCCAACTTGTCTTCTAGGGTTATTAACCAATTAATTAGGGTTTCTTCTTGCTTCCCAAAATATTCTATTCTCGTCAGGTTTACACATAGAGGTAAATACCTCCCGCAACTACCATAATATCAACAGTGGATGGATCGACAATTATCTCTTCATTTCTTGGAGCAATAATATGCTCCTTTGTTTTCTCAGCCTCACTTGTAGTCTTTTCTTGATGAAGTTCATGTTCTCATTCTATTTCATCTTTCTATTGCTTGGGAGTTGTGTTATCTAGACTCTGTTCCTCCTCATTTCCAACCTCATTCTTTTGTGTCTTTTCTCCCTTGACTGGATGTGGCCCCTTTACTTCTAATGTTGGGACTTTCTCAACTTCATTTATTTCTAAGGATGTTCCCCCTATCTATGGCTCGACTAGAAATGAGATTCCCTTTACTGGATTGGACTCATCCATAATTGGGACCTTCATTATGTCTACATCATCATCATTATCATCCAACATCGTTAGGTCCACAATTGTAGGATCATGGATCCCTGTGACATGCACCTCCTTTATTGCCTCAGATAATATGAGTGGTTTTGGTTGAACTAATTGCACCTACTTTGCATCTAGTTCTAGTTGTGTATTGATCTCTCCTTGTGTTAATTCCCCTTGAGGGGTATGCTTCGCTTCTTTATTTCTTAGTTCCTACCCAACTTGTCTCTATAGTTCCAGTTCTCGTGCTACCCTATTTTTCTCTACTGAATGGGATGCTTGTTCAGTATTTTCTTTAAGTATGGCTTCTTCTGCTCACTCCCCCCCTCAACTTCATATTCTCGGACAACAACTTCGGCAGTTTCATTTATGATCTCTACTTGCTCATCCATGGATTTAACACCCCCGGTTTTGATCCCTATCAACTATAATGTATTATGTATATGTGACAGTAGGATGGTGATCCAATAAACTTGAAAAGGGGCCGAAGTGCCTAGGAAATGTAATACTTCTATATATATTAATAAAAAAGACATTATTGGCTACAATACGGACAAAGACAAGAGATAGGGGCTATGATTCCATGAGAGAGGGGGGATAAAGGGGCTAAATCTTTTTAGTATATTTTATTTACCCTTATTGGTTTTAATTGGGAAAAGTGGTTACATGAGCTTCTTGGGGGAGGCCATGTGGTTCATGTTTTCATGTAATATTATAAACATCCCTTGTGGATTGTCTTGAGGGTTCACGTGTTCTTCTCCATTCACTCTTACACCCTTCTCACTCTTTCATTTTTGGTGCCTCATTCTTGTTCATCCCTGTGCTCTTGGTTTGAGCATGTAAATGAATGGTTGGAAGAGGAGAGTCATTGCTAGATGGATGTAATAAATTACTGATTATTCCAGGAGGAAATGGATGTCAGAGTGCATGAGATTGATGGTAGTTCGAAAAGAACTATCCACAACCGAGAATCCTTGGAATTTCCAACAGGGATATTTCCTGACTAGCAGCCCTGAAGCCCTGGAGGGAAATGGAACAACCTAAGGAACCGCATGGCAGAGAAAGGTTTTCATTTTTTTGGGTTGTGTAGGTTGAAGGGGAAAGAGGGCTGGAAATTAGGGTTTGTTGTGTGGTTGGGAAACCTGAGAGCTAGTTAGCCAATTGTTGTGTGTTTTATATTTGGCCTAGGACCCATCCTTGTGGATTCATAGCCTTGGCTTGGGGGTGACCTGTTGTTGAGAGTAAATTAACAACAATGTCTATGGTTGGGAGGAACGTCCTTGTTCTACAACCACTTGGTGAATGTTTACTTGTAAAGATAAGTGTTCTCTTTGTTTTATGTATAATGTATATTCCGATGTGTATTTCATTATCTCTGAGATGTATTTTTGTGTGCATGTTTGTTGGTTATTTGTTGTGCATGACACACTGTTTATTTTTTTATGTTGTAGCATGGATCTTGATTAATGCATGTGAGTATTCCATGCTTAATTTTGAATTAATTATTATCAGAATTTGAAATCATTTTTTAAGGGAATTTTTGAGGTAGCATGGCTAGACTATGAGTGGATGGGTATGTTACAGATTGGTATCAGAGCGAGGTTCAACACAGAACTGGTATGGGCCAAAACTAGTGCGAATTTGAAAAAAAAAATCGATGTTGCAGATTTGTCTGTGACGAATTTAGGGGGGGAATAGAGAAGAACAGAAGTGAAATCTCCAAATTCTGAGCAAATTTAAAATTTCAGTGCTTCATAGTAGCTAGAGAAGTGATTTATGGCGTCGATTTGCAGTTGCAGATTTTAATTTGGTTTTGGAAGTCGAATTCCTGCATATTTCAAGGTGACTGTAATTTCATATATCGACAACCCAGATTAATTTGATCGTGAGGATCCACGGTCAATATTTAATCGTAGAAGTTTGAGAAAAGGCATCCCTGAAAGGCCTTCGGGAAGGAAGTGTTGGAAATACTTCAGAGTTGGGTGTGAGGTTAAGTCTGAAGGGAGGAGTCCAATGAAATGAGCCTGAAATAACAAGATCCATTAGATCAGTCAGATCCATTCTTAGCCGTATATCTCTTAGAAGGATGGATTTGGAAGGTCTAAATTCAAGCATAAGTTGGAATCCTGAAGAAGAGAAGCCCAATGGTAGAAGACTAAAAGAACGAGAGTCGTTAGATCAATCGAAACCATTCTCAGCCATTAAATCTTGTGGAGATTTTCTTTTGAAAAAGTGTTTTCAGAAGATCTTGTTTCGAAAATCTCCGACGGTATCGAGAAGGGAATATTCTTTGATACCCTCTTTTCGAAGAAGTGAAATTTCCCCAATCTTTTGAACTCCAAATGAAAAGTTTCAATGGTATCGAAAGGGAATATTCTTTGATACCCTCCTTTTTGGAGCAGCGAAACTTTGTCAATATTTTGAACTCTGATTGATAATTTATGACTATATCGAAAGAGAATATTCTTCGATACCTTCTGGTTGAAGCAACAAAACTTACCTAATTTTCTGAACTCCAAATGAAAAGCTCTAACGATATCGAAGAGGAATATTCATCGATACCCTCTTTTCGGAGTCTCATTTGAGCCTAATTCTTTGGCACTCTGAATGGGAACCTTCGACGAACGGTCCAGATCTCTTCCAATTTTAAGAACAATGGTGGAGATTGCCCCATAGGCGAAACTACTCCATAGTGTAAAAAAAACATGGAGCCATTTTCTTATTTTGGCCATAATTGGAGAAGATTAAGTCATATTTGAATGAAACTTATGGTTCTTTCCTGCAGATATAATATCTACAAAATTTCCAGAGAGGGTCATTGTCCATTTCTACTTGGATTGGTAAAAAATGATGAAATAGTGGTTTTTAAAGATCTGGGTCCAGAGCATTGGCAGAGGTCTAGATTAAGTTGAAATTCATTGAGTGTCCAGAAAGAAGACATAGAAATAACCCATGAACGAACGATATAAATCCTAAGCGGATTAGAATGGGGATGCTAAATAGGCCAAAATCCACTATTCCATACCACTTTTTTTAGATTTTTGAGATTTTCTTCGAAGAAAAAGTGACCCCAAATCACAAAATTGAATTTTTTTATGTAATCAACATTTTATACACTCATCAAAGAGAACGACTTTGGTTTAGTGAAAATTTTCCAGAAGTGCACAGATTGAGAGATAACTAATTTTGGTAAAAAAATCAAGACTGGAAAAAGAGGTGAAAAAGGGCAAGGTTGTCATTTCCAGATTGTTGTAGGTTTTTACTGGAGCATCAAATTGAAAATATGAGAGTTTTTATGGATTCCTTGTAATTTTTATTATCTACGCCTCATATAAAGTTTCTTTAGTTCCTGACATATTTTATTCTGCAGTTTACTAAAGTTGGCATTTCAATAAAATTACACCAGTGGAGAAAATGCAAAAATGGGGTGAAAGTGGTTTTTTCAGGAAGCCATAACTTTCATCTCAAAAATTGGATCAAGGAAAGAGTATAGTCATTGGAAATATGTTTTAGAGGAGAATGACCTGAAATTATTATAATTTGGATAACTGTGATATAATTCTTCATGAAATGAGCAGAAAAAGTACATGTAACGTTAATTAACAAATTTCTATAATATCTATAATTCTAACAAAATGGTTACTTGCAGATTTGACAAAATTAGAAGTATAGTCAGATCAATTCAAGAATATGATCATATACCAAATTCATTTAAACATGACAGAGCTTACCGAAGTTGGATGAGGTAACAAAGAGCTTAAGAGGTTGCGTGTAAATAATCTCTATATGTCTAGTATAGGAGTTCCAGGGAAGGATGTATTGGATATGACTTAGTTAATTGTTTAAAAGTACTCAAAAAAATAAATCCACTTCTGATATCAGAGTTCACAGTGGAAGGATGATACCAATATGAGAAATTGGAGGTAACAATGAATATTCTTTCACTTGAAAAGTGTCACTGAATGAAAATAGACTTCCATTACGAATGGTATTAAGTGTGAAAGGTATGGTTTCACAGGGAAATGTTAATGAATTAATCTAATGGACAACTAGGAGTAATAGTATTTGATTCAAGAATGTTGTGGCAGTAGAGTGATGGAATGTTCTAAGCTACTTCATTCCAAGGTGCTAGAATGTTTCATAAAGGTAAATTTTGGATATGACTGCCTAAAAGAAGCTTATGTAAATAGAACACTTTCATTGGATTGCATAATGACCAAGTGGAACTTTGCTGAAAAGTGTTTAGACCAAGAAACAATAGTGCAGATGAGAAAAATGGAGCCACACAAGACAACAAGGATATAAATAAATTCAAGGAAAACTAACTACAAAATAAATAAATAAACAAATAAGTGAATTGAAACATAAATACACTAGAATGCATGACACATACCATGAAGTTAGAATGCATATGCATTAGTAGGCATGCTGATAGTGAGTGCTTCATGCATATAGATGTTCATGGTCCATATGTACATGCTTGGATATACATATGGCATGCTTGAGGACTTAAAATGGTTTGTTGTTATATACATGCAATAATAATGTTATAACAATTGAGTATGACTAATTATGGATTATGGATTATGTTTTCAAGAAAAATGATATAGCATGGTTAAAGATGTGGATGTTGTTGTTGTTTCTTATGAATTTGATCTATGTGAAGACCCATGAGGGTGGTAGTAATGGTGATCAAAAGGATGGAGGAGGAAGCATGTGAACTTCTACAAATACCAACTTTATCAGATAGCACCAAGTAGGTTGATAACAACCATGAAGGTATGCATTTGGTTATTTCCAATGTTGAAGGGAATTGAGGGAAGAATTCCCTCAGTTAATTTTTTCAATATTTAAATTGATATGTAATGGTCGAAGGCCTAGAGAATGTAAATGTTATTGATGCTAGAATGCATTTAGATAGAATGTTAGTTGCATAATGTGTTATGATTGGTTATGAGATCATAACCAGGTCAAGTCAGGAGACATACTCTTGATATAACAATAAACATCCATAGATTTAGTCATGTGTGATACCATGATATGGTTGGATATGGAAGGGCTATAAAGCTATGTGAGTGCTCAATGGTATCTATTGTATAGCTGATGTTTGCACTGCAGCCTCTTTGCGGACACAGAAGAGCACTTAAGAATCATATTCTTGTTGTTGTGTTTGGGTTGAAAAGGAAGGTATCCAAATAGTCAGGAAAGCAGTAGGAAGTTTGTGGATGATGTCTTGAGGCGTTGGTCAGACCTTCCAACTCACCTTGGTGAATGCATGACATAGTTATGTGGTATTATGTAGTCAATGCAGGGATGCATTGTGTAAATATGGCCATGGGTATTGGCACATCAATTGTTATTTTATTTAGTAATTATTTGTTGCATTATGAAAATCTTGTGGTGCTGAAAATGCATAATGATGGATAACTGTATTATATTTAATATGAATACCAGCTAAAGGTGATTGAACTGTTGTTTGTTACAATATTGAGATCATTTTTTTTGGAGTTGTTGAAAATGTTACAAGTGGTATTACAAGAATTATTGAATGCATTTGGTGAATGCATGCATATATTATATAACATAGAAATGATTATGCTAACAGCTGAAATGATGTGAGTATTGCTAACTCATGAAGTTGAAAACACTTTAGGAGTTGTTAGATATTGCAACAAGAAAAGTTGCAGGTTAAAGTAGTTAGATAATGATAAATTATGGAAAAGCTTTGTCAAGGGAACATAGTGATAAAAATATTGACGGATAGAAGAAAGAAAATATTGGTTAATAATGCATGTGTAGAGAATGATGGGTTCATTCCAATTAATAGTTGGATTATTGGAAGTGATTGAATTGTAGTTATAAACAATTTTGAGATCACTTTGTGAATTTTTTTTGAATTGTTTCCATATATATATTGTGCATGAGATACTGACAGTTTGTTTGGATGAGTGCAAATTGAGGAAATTGTAGGTAGAATGGTGTTGGATATGGCAGGGATGTAAGCCCATAAGGAAGACTGACATCTACAGCTGCAGATCCAAACATTATGAGCATAAAATTCATGCGTGGAAATTTTATTTTCCTGGATAAAATAGATTTCAGAAATTAATAGTTACAAATTGTTATGTTATGCTAAGAGTTTGTGTGGTTGAATGAAAGGTTGAGAAAATTGTAGGGAGAATGGTCTTGGATGTGGCAATGATGTAAGCCAATACATAAGACTAATTCGTATTGCTACAAGATCCAAGCATTATGAGAAAAATCCTCATGCATGGAAATTTTATTCTCCGTATATAAACAGATTTGAGAAATTAAAAATTATTATGATATGCTAATAATTGGTTTGGATGATTGAAGGTTGAGAAAATTGTAGGAATAATGGTATTGGGTATGGCATTGTTGTAAGTCATAATCAACATTGATTCCTGCAACTATAAGAGCCAAAGGAATTATGAGAATGAATTTCGTGCTTGGAAAATTTTATTTTCTTATATAAAACAGATTTGGAATTTATGATTGAAAATTGTTATAATGATATCTCATGATGATTGTATGTGTATAATAAATATGAGATGTTTTCTATGGAATATGGAAGCTAGGGAACAATAGAACTAGAAGGAAATCCAGCTCAATGATGAAGGCATAGAATGAATAAATCATAATGGACTTGTTGCAGTTGGAGTTCTTGGAGCCACAACTATGAAACTTCATGTCTAAGTGCACTATAGCCCCAAAGAGAAGTGGAACAACCTGAGGTAGTGCATGGCAGAGAAAGGTGTTCATTTCTTTGGGTTGTGTAGGCTGATAGGTAATGAGAGCTTGTTGGTTGGAATTGCTTTCAGAAACATAAATTATGAAGATCATTATACATGTTTTGGGTTGGAATGCCTATGTATGCATGTTTTATTTTAGGTTAGAGTTCCTGTGTATATTAGCAATTGGCTAGACTGCATGTGTTTATTAAAGGCTTGTGATCCTAGTGTTGTAATGTTAAAAACATTGGTATGGTGTTGTGCATTGAGGACAGTGCTAAAATAAAGGGAGGGGGATGTAGCACCCTCCGTTTTGATCCCTATGAACTATAATATATTATGTAAATGTGACAATAGGCTGGTGAGCCGGTAAAGTTGAAAAGGGGTCGGAGTGCCTAGGAAATGTAATACTTATATATACATTAATAAAAAATGCATTGTTGGTTGCAAGATGGATAAGGATAAGAGATAGGGGGCTATGATTCCACAAGAGAGGGGAGATAAAGGGGATAAGTATTTTTATTATATTGTATTTACCCATATTGGTTTTAATTGGGAAAAGTGGTTACATGAGCTTCTTGAGAGAGGCCATGTGGTTTTTGTTTTCATGTAATTATATAAACATCCCTTGTGGGATGTTTTGAGGGTTCACTTGTTCTTCTCCATTCACTCTTACACCCTTCTCACTCTTTCATTTTTGGTGCCTCATTCTTGCTAATTCATGTGCTCTTGGTATGAGCATGGAAACAAATGGTTGGAAGAGGAGAGTCATTGCTAGATGGATGTAATAAATTATTGATCATTCCAGGAGGGAATGGATGCCTGAGTGCATGATATTGATGGCAGTGAGAAAAAAATTGTCCACAACTAAGAACCCTTGGAATTTTCAGCAGGAAGATTTCTTGACCAGTAGCCCTGGATCCCTAGAGAGAAATGGAACAACCTGAGGGATTGCATGGCAAAGAAATGCGTTCATTTTTTTGAGTCATGTAGGCTGAAAGGAAAAGAGAGCTGGCAATTAGGGTTTGTTGTGTGGTTGGGAAACCTGAGAGCTAGTTAGCCAATTGTTGTGTGTTTTAGATTTGTCCTAGGACCCGTCCTTGTGGATTCATAGCTCTGGCTTGGGGGTGACCTGTTGTTGAGAAAAAATGAACAACAATGTTTATGGTTGGGAGGAACATCCTTGGTCTACATCTAGTTGGTGAATGTTTACTTGCAAAGATAACTTCTCTCTGTGTTTTAGGTATAATGTATATTCCACTATGTATTTAATTATCTCTGAGACGTATTTATGTGTGCATTCTTGCTGGTTATTTGTTTAGCATGGCACACTATTATTTATTTTATGGTGTAGCATGGATCTTTATTAATGCATGTGAGTCTTTCATGCTTAAATTTGAATTAATTATTATTAGAATTCGAAATCAGTTTTGAAGTGAGTTTTTGAGGTAGCGTGGCCAGCCTGTGGGTGGTTGGGTATGTTACAATGGACAATTTTTTATACATAGTAATGTTTGGTTGGGATTTTCTCTTTATGACTTCATCTCAACTGTGGGAATTCTCCGCAAAAACCTCATCATCAAACTTGTCATGAGCATAGGGCCAATATATCTCTACTTACTCAAAATGACTTAACACTAACACTTTCAGATCATGTTTGTGGTATCTCCTAGTGCCAAACCTGTACTCCAAATGACATAAACATTCTTTCCTTGCTTGTGTGGTATATTTAACAAAGTGGTAACCTAATTGGAATCCATAAGGTATGAATTCTCTCTTTTATCCTTGACTAAAGAAGCATTGAACCCTTGCAAGATAGTTTGATAACATGTTTCTCCTAGGGCCAATATGTTTAGTACGCAAGCTAACAATAAATGTGGGGCCCCTATGGCTCCAACAATCCTAAAGTAGGTGCAGTTTTCTTCTAAATACCAGTTTCCAAGAGAGGAGATGATCTTCTTGGCTTGTTTGGAAAGACTTGGACATTCTTGGCGAAAACTAATGAAATATAATTTGGCCAAGAAAAAATCATAGATCATGGGATATGAATTCTTATACATGTTCTCTCATAAAATACTGAAGTATACATGCACAAGGAGTTTAAACATGTGCCAAATCAAATTCATTTCAGAAAACACATTTCTTGCACAAATCACATCCAAAGGTATGAGGCCATGTAGAATGAAGGCACGTCTCCTGGTTTAGGGTTTTGAGCTTGATCTATTCTAGTACTGAGCTGCTTAGATATAATGACACCTGAGTTAAAAATACCTCTTGATATTGCCACAATGTAAGCTAAGGGCATCCAGGCTTCAGTGAACTTGAAACAATCATTTTCTCCATATAGTATACAAAGTGAGGCCATTAGGTACATGTATGGTTCTCTCAAGTTTGTCACTCCATACCATCCCGAAGTCTTGTTGATGAACTTATTGTCCTCTTTCCACCAGGTTTCCACCAATTTGCTTAGATCATGTTTTATGTGAAAGTATATCACAAATTCATTATTCAATTTGAATTCTGGCTCCCTAAGTTTGTAATATTTGTTAACCTCTACTGGTAAGAAAATTCCCACACTTCCCTTACTCATCACTGATTAATCATTTTGTTGCATCTTTGTGATTGATTACCAAATCTAAAGATATGATCCAGGTGGATATCAGTGGCCACCCACCTATTCCACAGGCTCGATAAACAGTTTTCCATCTTGGCAAATTTTCGGCAGTTTTTTGGGTTCCAAACTTCTGGGGGCATTTTGAGGCCCTAAACGATGTTTTTTGGGGATTTGGGGCCCATGTGACTACTAAGGGCATTGACTTGGGCAAGCCGGAAATATCTCTTCTCGATTATACCTTTCAAACGGTGTATTGAGCGCCCCAAACGGAGATCGTATGAAAAAGTTACGCCCTCGGGAAGTTGACGTATCAACTACCCCCATCGGAGCCCACAAACCTTTTGGTTTTTCATCTTTTGGGGTTAGGGTTTTGGATTTTACTTATGTTAAGAAGGCCTTTGGAGCCTCATTGTAACAATCATCTTCTTGCGAATGAGAATAGCCATCACATCTCTTCTCAGAGATAAGTTGCCACCATTCTAGCGAGTCTCTCACTCTGTATTTTTACAGTTCTGTACATTTCACACATTAATAGAAATGGTGTATTAATGTATATTTGTTTTTATATATATGATATATTTTTGTTATATTGTTGGATATATGATACATCTCTGTACATTTATTTATTATATCTTCGCTCTCATTTCGTGCTGAAAATAATCTGGATCAGTGGTATCAGAGCAGGTTGCTCTTGATATTTTTTCAGTGCATGTCCCTGACGAGGTTCAAGTATAGCAATTTGGGTCTCGAGATTGTCTCTCTTGAGGACAATCTCTCTCACACGCCAAAGAAACCCTCCATGGAGGAAGAAAAGAAAAATGACGGAGCAGAAGATTCTATTAATTTGTTGCTTGAGCAAGCTCTCACGTGACAGAGGAATGAAATGATGGAGAATTTTTCCCACATCCTTCAACGCATGCCGATAACAACAAGCACGTCTTCATCAAGAAACCACTTTGGAGGCACCTCACCTTTCAAGGTACATGTTAATTTTGATATTCCCATATTTGAAGGTCAGATAGATGTCGATGCCCTAGACAAATGGTTAAATTTGCTAGAAGGTTATTTCTCTGTTCACCATTTTTCTGACAGGGAAAAGATCACCTTCACACTCCTTAAGGCTCTCCCCCATGTCAAACATTGGTGGGAAAATTACTAGAAGCAAATTTCCACAGAGGAGTCTGGAATATATGGGGTTGATCCCACTTGGGATTTTTTTGTGATTTCACCAAAATTTAGCCAGATATTTCTTAATCAATCAAGATAACTAGAAACATTTAAGATATTACTAGAAGCATGCACCTTTCAATCAAAATGCAGAACAATCCATTGGTAAAATGACAAGAACATATTTGGTAAAATGCCTTGGCTCCTTCCGAGCTCCTTAATTAACTTGGAAAAAACAATTTTTACTTGCATGAACACAAAAGTTTCTTACAAAAACCATCGAACTCGAACACATTGTCGATTCTCTTATTTATCACCAATTAAAATGTCTAAAAATAGTATTAATTCTATTTTAAGAAAATACAGAAATAGGTGTGGACTCATCCATGTGTTTTCTCCCATCTATTCCTCATGCACCAGGTGGATAATCCAACGATTTCTCTTTTTCATACTCAACCCAATGGGAGAAAAGGTCCTCACACATGTGCAAGTAGGGGAAGTAATGTTGATCCATAAGTGTGTTGAACACTCCCCTCATCTCTCTAGTGCATTGTCTATACTTTTCCAACTTGGAGGTCACATGCTCCATAATGATCGTTGTCTTGATGGTGTTCTCCACAAATCCTTTAACTTTCCCTTGTGCCAACATGGTCATCTTGTGAATGTATGAATAATAATTTTGGTCATTGTCTATGATCTTCTTCATTACATCACTGATGTCCCAAAAATATTCCAGCAACCTGAGCTTGGGAAATTGGATTTTTGTCATCCTCTCATCAGTTTTCCTCCAATCCATGAGGCATTCGTCCCACCTTTCCTGCATATTTTTCTTCGGTTCAAAAACAAATTGAACCCGATATTTTGTTGCCTTATGTACCCTATATATGTTGTCATCAATGAGTATTATGATACTGTGCTCTTCCTCTCGTCATCCTTTCTAAATTTCTCTAATGTACTCGATCTGGTTCAAGGTTTCATGTGATTTCCTAGCCCACTTCAACATCTCTTTATGTGCTACAAATCACAATAGGGTTTCCTCTTGATATTTTATGACTTTTTTCCATAAAGGAATCTTTGACCAACTTATATCTACCATGCTTCTCTAAAAAATACACTCTTAGGATCATTAATTCCTATGCGGTATCCTTGTAGTAATCTACTTGATGTCGAAGAGATTCTAATTCTTTTCTCATGGAAACAACCTCTCTCTCATCTTCTTTGGCTTTGTCAATGGTAGCATGAGATATGGCCACAATTGCACCTAACAGTTCACTAAATTTATCCCTTTTTGCATCCAACAAGTTTTCCTCAACGGTTAGAACCATAGTACTATCTAGACTTAGCTTTATTTTCCTTTGTGTCCTTCTTACCAACAACTACCTTTTATTATCATAAGTTATTTCCTCGATGTCAGAAAATTCATCTAATGGCTCTGGTATTTGTTGATTACCCCATGCCAACATATT
>JASDQU010010600.1:11563-24373 GCA_032191745.1 Picea mariana | reverse complement strand
TTTTCTATGGAATATGGAAGCTAGGGAACAATATAACTAGAAAGAAATCAAACTCAATGATGAAGGCATAGAATGAAGAAATCCCAATGGACTTGTTGCAGTCCGAGTTCTTGGAGCCACAACTATGAAACTTCCTGGTCGAGTGCACTATAGCCTCGAAGAGAAGTGGAACAACCTGAGGGATTGCATGGCAAAGAAAGGTGTTCATTTCTTTGGGTTATGTAGGTTGATAGAGAAGGAGAGCTTGTTGGTTGGAATTTCTTTCAGAAACATAAATTATGAAGATCATTATACATGTTCTGGGTTGGAATGCCTATGTATGCATGTTTTATTTTAGGTCAAAGTGCCTGTGTATATTAGCAGTTGGTTGGAATGCATGTGTTGATTAAAGGCTTGTGATCCTAGTGTTGTAATGTTAAAAACATCGATATGGTGTTATGCACTAAGGACAGTGCTAAAATAAGGGAAGGGGGATGTAACACCCTCAGTTTTGATCCCTATGAACTATAATGTATTATGTAAATGTGACAATAGGTTGGTGAGCCGGTAAAGTTGAAAAGGGGTCAAAGTGCCTAGGAAATGTAATACTTCTATATACATTAATAAAAAATACATTTTTGGTTGCAAGACGGACAAGGATAAGAGATAGGGGGTTATGATTCCACGAGAGAAGGGGGCTAAAGCGGCTAAGCATTTTTATTATATTTTATTTACCCATATTGGTTTTAATTGGGAAAAGTGGTTGCATGAGCTTCTTGAGGGAGGCCACGTGGTTCTTGTTTTCATGTAATTATATAAACATCCCTTGTGGGATGTTTTGAGGATTCACTTGTTCTTCTCCATTCACTCTTACACCCTTCTCACTCTTTCATTTTTGGTGTGTCATTCTTTCTAATTCGTGTGCTCTTGGTATGAGCATGGAAATGAATGGTTGGAAGAGGAGAGTCATTGCTAGATGGATGTAATAAATTACTAATCATTCCAGGAGGGAATGGATCCCTGAGTGCATGATATTGATGGCAGTGCGAAAAAAATTGTCCACAACTGAGAATCCTTGGAATTTTCAGCAAGGAGATTTCCTGACCAGTGGCCCTGGATCCCTAGAGAGAAACGGAACAACCTGAGAGCTAGATAGCCGATTGTTGTGTGTTTTAGATTTGGCATAGGACCCGTCCTTGCAGATTCATAGCTCTGGCTCGGGGGTGGCCTGCTGTTGAGAATAAATGAACAACATTGTCTATGGTTGGGAGGAACATCCTTGGTCTGCATCTAGTTGGTGAATGTTTACTTGCAAAGATAATTGTTCTCTATGTTTTATGTATAATGTATATTCCGCTATGTATATAATTATCTCTGGGATGTATTTCTGTGTGCATTTTTGTTGGTTATTTGTTGTGCATGACACACTATTATTTATTTTATGTTGTAGCATGGATCTTTATTAATGCATGTGAGTCTTTCATGCTTAATTTCGAATTAATTATTATCAGAATTCGAAATCAGTTTTGAAGTGAGTTTTTGAGGTAGTGTGTTCAGCATGTGGGTGGTTGGGTATGTTACAATGGACAATGTTTTATACATAATAATGTTTCGTTGGGATTTTTTGTGTATGAATTCATCCCAACTGTGGGAATTCTCCGCAAAAACCTCATCATCAAACTTGTCATGAGCATAGGGCCAATATATCGCTACTTATTCAAAATGACTTAACACTAACACTTTTAGATCATGTTTGTGGTATCTCCCAGTGCCAAACCTATACTCCAAATGACATAAACCTTCCTTCCTTGCTTGTGTGGTATCTTTAACAAAGTGGTAACCTAATTGGAATCCATAAGGTATGAATTCTCTCTTTTATCCTTGACTAAATAAGCATTGAACCCTTGCAAGATAGTTTGATAACATATTTCTCCTAGGGCCAATATGTTTAGTACATAAGCTGACAATAAATGTGGGGCCCCTATGGCTCCAACAATCCTAAAGTAGGTGCAGTTTTCTTCTAAATACCAGTTTCCAAGAGAGGAGATGATCTTCTTGGCTTGTTTGGAAAGCCTTGGACATTCTTGGTGAAAAATAATGAAATATAATTTGGCCAAGAAAAAATCATAGATCATGGGATATGAATTCTTATACATGTTCTCTCATAAAATACTAAAGTATACATGCACAAGGAGTTTAGACACATACCAAATCAAATTCATTTCAGAAAACACATTTCATGCATGAATCACATCCAAAAGGTACGAGGCCATGTAGAATGAAGGAACATCTCCTGGTTTATGGTTTTGAGCTTGATCTATTCTAGTACCAAGATGCTTAGATATAATGACACCCGAGTTAAACATACCTCTTGATACTTCCACAATGTAAGCTAAGGGCATCCAGGCTTCAGTGAACCTAGAACAATCCTTTTCTCCATATAGTATACAAAGTGAGACCATTAGGTACATGTATGGTTCTCTCAAGGTTGTCACTCCATACCATCCTGAAGTCTGGTTGACGAACTTATTGTCCTCTTTCCACCAGGTTGCCACCAATTTGCTAACATCATGTTTTATGTGAAAGTATATAACAAAGTCATTATTCAATTTGAATTCTGGCTCCCTAAGTTTGTAATATTTGTTAACCTCTACTGGTAAGTTTGTAATATTTGAATTATGACTCCCTATTTGTAATATTAAGTTTTGGAGTTAGTTCACGCTTGGTTTATTAAAAGGATACTCWACAATTTTAGATAAGAAAAATTATTTTTCTAATGACAATATGGTCATTCCGRACATAATCCTTATGAACAAATAAGGACATAGCTTGGGAATCAAATAATATTAAGTTTTGGAGTTAGTTCACACTTGGTTTATTAAAAGGATACTCAACAATTGATGATTGGATTACTTTAAGAGTCATTCAAAGTAATGTATAGGGAAAAAAATACATGGTAAATTAGTGTTGTTTAATGGATTTTTAAAAAGTATTTAATAAATTTTAAAAATAATAATAATTTTATAAAAGAATGTGATACATGAAAATCCCAATACATCAAAAAGTTGTACAAACCATATATCTTATCATGGTAGCGACAATGGAATTAAAGGATGGATGATATCAAGACTAATATTATAGAAAATTATAAAACAATTAAATAGGATATTTAAGAATAGGTATAACAAACTTGACAACAACACTTCTATATCATACAAAAAAGACATAATTCTCTTATTTAGTCACTGGAAGGCATGGATTGACAACCTTAAATTTAGGACATTTCAAAATGATAGTAAATATAAAGTTAACTAAAATTATGATCATTAAATGATATATGTGTGTGGGGTAGGGGGGACACATACTAGAAAGCGTCCATACATATAAGCACCTAAGAATCAATTTCATAACAAACCTGAGTGAGCACCCAACATAGACAAAATATAAAACATTGTACTTCAATAGAAGTATTGATATGGTTTAAAAAGAAGAAACTCTACAATGTACGTAGAAGAGAGTCTCACTTAAAATTAGCGATTAATACTAGGAAAACATGGGAAAAGCATAATGAGTATGCAAGATTCTAGTAACAAATAAATATGGCACTAGTGCAAACACTTAATCACTACATAAAAAAAGAACTTATATAGGTTCAATGCAAGTGTGAAGTCAAAATACCAAAACAATCTCATATGAATAAGGTTGAATACTAGTGAGAGATAAGTTTTCTTGAAAGAAAGATAAACCAAAGAAAGGGATGAAGAATATTCATTATGTTTTGATAAACATAACCATTCCTCTTACCAAAACATGGGAAAAATATTCCCTCCCAAAAATTGATGTGTTGATAAACATGAGGGTTGTTCACTAAGTGGGAAATAAATCCTACTAACATAGTAGATGGATCGATGTGTTGAAGATGCCATGAACTAAATGTAGAGAGATTGGACAATCCTTACACAATTGTAAATCCTCCTCAACGGGTACCAATATATACATGATATGCACATACCACCAAGCGTCTCTAACCCTTGCCTACGAGTTATTATATCATGAAAAGGGAAACACATCAAACAACACAATTTGAATGTACAATGATGGAAATAGCTTAGCCAACACAAGACAAATAGAGCCATAATAAACAAAAAAAAAAAACATTTTCATCTACAAAATTTAAGGAAACCATGTGATTCCCATCCAAACACGACCACCCACTTGTTTGTCCATGGAATGAGATTTTGACTTTAAATCATGTTAAATTTCTCAAATAGCAAACAAATCAAAATTATTCAACATAGGAGGTTCACAATGGCACAATGCTCATCTTGAAGTTGAGGCAAGATGTTAATGAGGCTCAAAATGTCTCAATTCTGCAGACCAATATTCTCCTAGTTAGGTTGCTAACAATCCCTGGACCAATGTGTCTTTTGGTAGGGCTTTCCTCCTTAGCCTAGTGTGCTTAGTGAATCTCTATCTCTAGTTTCTCTCACCCTTGTAAGGTATAGTGGAGATGGTGAAAACTCAGATATTCCCTGTAATCATGATTCCAACTTCTACAACAACTAGTATATATATGCTATCATATACATATAAAGAATCGAGAGAAAGAAAACCATATAATAAACTAGGAAGAACCAAAACAATCTCAAAACTATGCAATAAAAGAGAAATGCCCTACATGTTTGTAGTTTACATACTCAGGGGACTAGGTTATACAGTAATCCATTAATGGGGTCAGCCCATTCAAGTTCTAATTTTCCACTATTAACAACTTTAGGTGTCCATCCCAAAAGGCATGTTTAGTGAACAAGCAAGGCAAATGAACTAAGATAACCTAAATATCGATGTTTTTAATTGCCTCATAAATACCAGCTTTAACCATTAGCCACTTGCCTATCCATTCATCATTTATCCTGCAGGTGATCTGAGTTTTGATGTGGCTGATCCATTTATCCCTTGTCCTACATGTGATCTGACATTTGACGTGGCACAGGTGATCTGACACTTGACGTGGCCAATCAGAAACCTTTTACAGGATGATTTGAGATTTGGCGTGGCCGATCCAATCATCACTTGTCCTACAGGGGATCTGATATTTGACGTGGCCAATTAGAAACCTATTATAAGGTTATTCCACCACTGGCATCCCTACCGTGATAGACTTCCAAAGGTGAAAACGAAGATTGTAATCTTCCAGTGGGATCCTTTCTTGTCGTCTTGACAATATGAGATGCCACTTGCCTAACTCTGATACCCTTTTAGCGTGTGTAGCTGTAAACGCTTTTACAAGTTACCAAAAAGTTTTGTCGTTTATGATATGATGGAGTGATTTCCTGCACGACAATGTTTGACATGTTCACGAGGCCACAGGAAGGAGAGAAAGAGTCCGGGAAACCGTTGTTGGAAGTGTTGCAGTCAGTCAGTCAGGACGCATGCTATTTGTTTGTCTTACTTGACAACAACACACAGTTATTCCCAACTGGGAGGCCTAAGTCTTGTCCTCACAACCACCACCCCTCTCATGCCAGGCCCTTAAACACCCATGTGTTGGCACCCATTTAAACATTCACGTGAATCTTCTGCACATTAAAGATTCATGTTTGGAGGACTGTCATTGAGATTCATCTTTCTGTCCAGCCAGCAGAGCAGATATGGTGGCTATGGCTATCAATTGTCTGATCTTTGATGTTGTTCTTACTGTTGTAGTTTGCATGGGTTTGAGCGTCCATCTCCTTCCATTGGTTGAATCACAACCTTCAGAAAGCGTTCCCGTGTCAAACATTTCCACAGTAGAAGTAGCTCAAGGATTCAATATCTACTACGGAAGATATTTCAAAGTAGTGGAGAACTTCATCAACAATTCAAGCTACCTTCTTTTCCAGGTAGGCAGTTGGGTTTCTTTCATGGCATTATCCATCCTCACACACCTCATAAATGTTAAAATGCAGTCATAATCTTCACTTAGTTTTAACTTTTCTGACATGGTATGGTATGGAATGACAGAGCACTCCCAATGTGACAATTTCAAATCACTGTGGGCGTAGACTCAAATCATTTGTTGCACCCCTTACAAATTATTCTGTAGATACCTTTAATGTTCCAGGTAATGACTCTTACATTTACATTTACATCTTTCTTTTATTCATATTCTGTTTACCCAAATCATTATTCAGGTTAGCTGCAATAACTTGTTGGGTTCTCTCCATCATCTAAGGAACTGCACATTTATACCACAAACTTTTAAGTGAATTTTAATAAAATACTTTAATTACAGAGCTTTATGGTGAATGCGCTTCGTCAATTGTCCAAGTGTCACAGTAACCCAAATTGACTTCGAAGTCTGTAGTTTGATTATTAAAATTTAAACAATGTTAGGATTTTAAGCTGGCAGAGCACATTAACTTGTAAAGTCGTATATATTTGAGAGTTGGTCCATGGATCTAATTACTTAGTTCTTGGCTGTAAACATTTTGCATCTTGCTGGGCTTAATGCAGTATCATTTCTGGAGGTAAGCAAAGTGATGGACCTATTAAGCATTGACATTTGAAAAAGCTTCTGTTTTTGTTATTTACCAATGTACTAATAAGCAGAGAACATTTATATGTGCAGCTTCTCGGTGTGTTGAATAGATTGAAAGGTGTAACATCAAAATTAGTCTCTTCACCATGCCTGGCCAAGTACATTGCTGATGGGGATGTACAAGAAGTCAACCAAACAGACTCTGAACAAATATTGCAATTTACAGCACATCTGACTTCTTCATCAGTTACAAACCAGAAATGTAATTACATTAGTTTTGATCCTCGTTGGGAGAAAATACCATTACAGGTACATACGGGGTCACTTCATTATCTTTTCTAGAACTTGAAGTTTAAACTTTTTACACAGGGATATGGATCTTTAACCAAAAGAGCAAACTAAGATTTTCGGCAGGGCACCCACTATCATTAGTTTTATCATTAAGACAATGTAATTTTTAGGCATATGTGTGAAATCTGAAGGATTTTCTAACAATAACCAAATTCTTCATCCAAGGATCTGGACTGTGTTGATTAGACAAATTTGATTTCGTTGCTTAGCGTGCAGAATGGATAAAGCATGTGGCATCATTCATGAACTATGAAGCGAGGGCTAATGATGTTTTCGAAAGGGTAAGTACTAAGCAAAGAATCCATGATTCCCTGCTCTGATGGATTCAATTGGGATCTCAAATAATTAGCTCTGGTATATTGCAAAGGTGAAGGAGAACTATATGTGTTTAAGTGCACTAGCAGGGAACGCTTCTACAAAACCAACTGTTGCATGGATCACATTCAATGAGGTATGCAATTTAAGATTACGGAAGCACATAATGTTCAAGGAAAACAAATACTCAACCATTTGTTTCTGCAGATTCCAATAAATCTACTAGGAATTGGTATTGGATTATGGATATATGCACAAGAACTTTACTGTGGGATAAATAGAAAATATACATGATGAAAACAACTTATCACTCTGCACCTATAAAATCCAAGGTGGCAGAACCTATCATAACTCAGTTGTCAATTGACAGTGATGATAGCATCACTGGCTGGTATTTGCTAATGTGGGCTGACTCATCACCATTATTAAAGGAAAAGCACACCACCTGAAATAACCCGCTGGTGGTCCATAAGGGGGCAGACATTCACTTCTGCCAAATGCCTCTGGGTCTTGGGCCATTAACCTGTTTCCTTACCTCTGAGGAAGACAAGCTCTGAAGCAATCAGAAGCAGTGTTAGGTATCTGCAAGAAAGCCAGAGTCCCTTGTGGTAATTGTTGTGGCTACCTCTAGTGGAATCATGTAACATCTAGCCTTAGTCCCATGCATGAAACCAGATACACCTATGATAGTTATACAAGTAGAACTCTCACTGCAAAACATTTCATACATTTTAAAGGATGGATTTTAAGGTTACATTTTTAAAGGATAAGACTATTTCATATATTTATATTTACCCTCAAAAGTTGTTTGTATTGATCATGTTCAATTATTTATTTCTTTTGCAGGATATCTGGCATTTCTCTGGTGAGACCTATAAATTACAGGTTATTTTCCGTCCATTAACTGTATTTCATTGATTTTGAGTTTCCCTAGCACAAGGAACAGAGCTGACAAGCTTTTTGTTTTCAATCAATTTCTATGTCATTCGCCCAATTTGCCTTTAGGTTCTGCATGCATGTCACACAGTGATATCTTAAATTTTTCCTAATAAAGAAAATAACTGACAATGACTGCCTATGCATTGAATGCATTAGTACAGTATGTTCTAGATGCAGGGGGCTCAAGTTTGGAGGAGTCAGTGTACTCAAGCACTTTTAACATGTCGTTTCGATCCCAAGTAGAAAGCTTCCATAACATTCTGTCTGTAAGTGAATTCCTCTCCTACATTTAAGCTGGCGTTGGTAATCTTCTGACATACCACAACTGAGTTAGTTATAGCAGTTTGGTTACGATCTATCCTGACTAGTGCCGACTGACTCATGCCTTACCTATTGAAAGAATTGGGATGTAATAAATCTAAAGTTGGATAAGTTCATGGTGTTGATTTGATTCAGAGAGTGGATGTAGTGATAGATGAGACTTATTATGGATCAGAACCATCCAACTACACAATGCAAACATTCACTCAGAACGCTCACATAGCTGAATATGATACCTTCCCAATCCCATTCCCATTCCCATTCATAGCTACCGGGAATGTATGGCGATATGATAAGAAAATTCAAGGCTCTCGTGTGATTGGTAAGATTTTATTTCTATTTTGAAAAAAACAATTAAATTGCAGCTATGATTTCTGATTTATGTAGTCTTGACAAAGATGGCTGGACTGATTGGCAAGTTCTGCATGCAGATTGGTGGGATGGTGGTGTGGCACAGCCTCAGCTAGCACTTGGGGATTTCATTCAGGCTTTGCATCCTCAGCCCAATTACACCACAACTTTCTTGAGAAATATTGCAAAGGTTAGGTTAGAGCTCAGCAGCATTACATTAGCAGAAATAGTTGTCTGTGCAAAGAAATTGTCGTAATGAATGTCTGACTGTTGCTAGGCTGAATTTGCAGGGAGAGGGGACAATTGATGTAAGCATTGAAGGGTGCACACATGACAGATCTACTCCAATGGAACCCATCCTGGTCCCTTGCAATTCTTTTCAATGAAATAGATATTTGATATGTACTTTAGGTTTAGCTTTAGGACATTTTCAATCAAGCATGGCAAAAAATTATGTAAATGTAGTGAGGGAGGGATTCTCCTTATTCAGTGGAAGAAAGTGGCCTTCAAGTAGAAAAAGTCATTTTCTTACTTGTTCTTGCACTAATGGAGCTGGTCTAGGGAGAGACTTAGGCTGGGGAAAGGGGTTGGCTAAATACTTGAAAAGATTATAATGTATACATTAGATAGATACAACAATTTGACAAATTATCCCTATTAACACTTATATCACTACGGAACACCCTTTTGTGGAGAAGAGACCAATGAGAATTGTATTTTGTGTGGTCGATATTATCTTATATTATATTATATTAATTTTATTTACTATGAATGCCCATTAATGTTAAAACTATGTGCATGGGACTCTCATGAAAAAATAAAGGGAGTGACTAAAAAAGAGAAATAAGTATATCAAGATTTGGATTGAGAAGGAGTTGTACAAATTGGAGAAAAGTAGCACCTAAAATTACTCCAAAAAGAGAGAAGTAAGTATATAAAAACTCGAAAGTCTTGGCTCAAGGAGGAGAGAATAGATATGAAGTTACAAGACTAAACTCAATGAGAATCTTATGGGGAAAGATTAGAGGAGTGTCCTCTCTAAACCATTTGAGATCAACAAAATCTGATTAATACACCACAATGAACATGTGCTATGAGTGGAACTTGAGTTTTGGACCATAGAAGAGATCTAATGTTGAGTGCTCCCATGAAAGTTGACAAAATCCATGTGTCTCTTCCCATCTTCCTAAATAATGGAGTGATAAAACAAGAGGCCTAGATGGAGCTAGATTTAGGGATATATAAAAACTTCCTCTGTAAATGACTAAGCTCTATAATGAAAAGTACAACACACCTCTAGTCTCATAATTAATCCAAGATCTCAAAGTGTGAGGATTTCTAAATAGCTAATAATATCTACTATGAATCTCATAATAAGTGAGAAAATAAAGAATTCTTCTATTTTTGGCTCCCTATTACATAGCTTGCATGTACACTAATCATGAGGTATGTGATGATCATTCTCCATCCTTTGTTAGGGGAAAAAATCTTCAACTGCCCAAGATGAAAGTGAAGGCTATGAGAGAGTTGGCCTTGATGATAGCCTTAATGAATAATAGAAACATTCCCAATGTGGAGATAAGTGTAGTAATAAAGATGAATTTTAGGAGAAACTAACTATTTCGATGAAATCTAAGTATCTCTCATGTATGGTTTGTGAACCTCTTATATAATTTCTCTATGGATATCTTTTCTAGATACTTTAGGATTAAGAATAGAGAAACTAGATGGTGGAAGGTTCTCAATATCCAAGCCAAACAAGTCTAAAATATGTGTACCCTCTTACCAAGAGTACCACTAGGCTTGCTTGGACAGATGCATGGGACATTGAAGTGTAAGAAAAAGATGCCTCTTCTTACGAAGACCTAAATCGACTAAGAAACAAAGTTATTGTAGGAAGGTAATAATTTGAGACAATGCCTTGGTGATAAATCCAAACTCTACAAAATAATAACATAGGGGGTTGATCTCTTAGATCTAATGATTTTAAACATCATGGAAATAAGGAATCTCTAAACAAGGGACCATTCTCTTTGTCAAAGTCTAGTACACCAATTCTCACATCCATGTAGTAAAATTGGTGATACAACATTGTGAAAAAAGTTGATTGAGATTGGACATCCTGAAATAATGATGAGAGAATCATCTCTCCTAAAGATATTGAACAACATAACTCTTATTGATTTGTCTTTCAAAAGCAAGTGCTATATTAAATGTTGGTCCAACAAAGAACACACTTAGATCAGTATAATATGTGGTAACTATTGGAATTATTGGCATTGATGCCAAAGGATTAACGATGGCATTAATGTCATATTATAACATTATAATACACACAACCAATGTTACCAAAACCGGACCGGAACCGGTAAAACCGGCCGGTCCGACCAATTCACAAACCCCATAGGTCTGAACCGCCCCTCCAAACCGCTTTTGATCGGTTCCGTACGGAATCGGTTGTTTTGCCCAAACTGGTCGGTTTTTTTCTCAAACCGGTATTCTCTTTCCCTCTCTGTTTTGGTGTTGGTCCAAGGAAATTTTTTGGTTAATCTCATGGTATGGAGCTTGAGTGGTGATTGTTGTTGTGTTAAATCATACTTATCGGCCATTGAGGAATGAGGTTGACTTTTTCCTTACATCCACTAATACGAACCCATTACTATGCTTCATTATACTAAATTCTAATTGCTTGAGTAAGTTTGTCTCTCTTTGCTCAAGGGTTGATGAGTTGACTTAAGTCTTAGACTCTGTTATATGACACTGGCTAGATTGGAAAATATCTCTCTTGAAATGCATATTATCATTGTGGTTTCTTCTATTGTTTTTCAGGCTACAGAGGATCATCTCATGAATCATGAGAATATATGTTTCAATTATGCCTATATGGAAGTGGTGGCTAGGATTTCAAGCCCTTACACCACCAGTTAGCATTCTATAACAAAGCACATGATAAATGGCATATCTGTCTCCTAGCACAAAAATTTATCAATCTTCAGAATCTAAAAGTTGTATGAGATAAATGAGTTTGATCTTTAGAATAAGTTGTAACTTGTTACTCTACTATGCATATTTGTGTGTTACACCTTCAAATATCCCTGTCCAGATGGCAGAAACCATGCCTGCAGTTTTCTATTTCTTTTGCTTAATACAGACAATCCATTTTTCTAAGAATGTTAGATGATGTATGCAGTTGCACACCCTGTTTTAATGTGCTAGGTTAAATGTTGCAAGAGGCAGACTCTATTGAGTCTCTCAGGTTTTGTTGATTGTACACATTTTTCCTATTTAGTAGAGAATCATATTTTGCAACCAAAATCTCTTTGCCCCCCACCCCAATTGGAATCAAATGGCATCATTTTGCGAGTATTCTAAGTATACATTCCTAAGTATACATCCCCCCACTCCCATTTTGATGGATGCACATGAATATGTAATTTTTTTTTTCAAAATTTGAATATTTTATGTATTTTTAGTGATCGGTTTTTGATCCGGTTTTTTTCCGTTCTGGTTCGGTTCTGGTTTTTTGGGTCGACCGGTTCAACGACCGGTCCGGTTCTAGTAACTATGCACACAACATTTCCAATATTGATTTATAAATAGGTCTACAAGTATATTAAAAAAGGGGTGCATGTGAAAAAGTAAAAGGTGAAATGGTGGTTTCAAACCCATGGGTTTGGTGTATTTTCTCATGTTATTGGGAATTAATTATTTAATTAAGGGACATGTCCCTTCATGAAGGTTTATGAAAAAGTATAAAAAGAGAAAGCATTGAAAGAAAGTGAGTGTGTGAAAAATGGATTAGCAAAGATTGAATTGTGAAATCAGTTTCAGGTCATCTTGGAATTTTCGTGTTAAAAATTTTTGAGACGTTTTAGACCTTGCAATTTGGAATATATGGATAAATGATCCCATTGTACATGTGGTACAAATTTCATATGTTGTTTCGGTATACTTTCAGAGATATGCCCTATGGAAGTTAGGGTTCTTGAATGCTCCTAAAATCAGTTTCAAACAGGTCAATTTGGCACTTTTGC
>JASDQU010010599.1:347041-366342 GCA_032191745.1 Picea mariana | reverse complement strand
TGGAGCAATAAAATAAAACAAATGCAGAAACAAAACACAGAAGACACACAATACAAGAGAGACACAGATTTACGTGGTTCACCCAGTGTGGGCTACGTCCACCAGAGAAATTGCCAGGTCCTTCCTTTATTATTATCTAGCAAATGAAGGGATACAACCTACAACGAAACCCGCTGTAACTTCCTCTTCTTTCTCTCACAGTCTCCTCTCTCAGAATACAATATTCACCACCATCCATAGCCACGATACATTTCCCTCATAAAAGAGGGTTGCCTTCTAGGGAAAAAAACCTTAACATAATCTCTACTGTTAGATCTGTGACCTTATAATGAACGGTCCAGATTTACAATGAAATTACAATATACTTTTACAAGGAAATTTTTGCTTCGAGGTCTTCGCCCCCGAACCCCCATCGAGGGATGCTGCCCTCGAACCCCCGCTAGGGGCCCGCTTGCCCCCAGACCCTCCATCTTGGGGGATAGGCCCCCCAGACCCTGCAGAGGGGGTACCCCCCCTCTACACTCCCCCGCGTGGAAGAGTGTACATACTTCTAGGGTGTAAATACTTCATGGGGTATAAACACGGCTGAAAGTAAAAGACCTATAAATTAAGAAGATAATCAGGCTCCACAACCAACACCAATAAAGGAGACATTTCTTCTTGAAATATAGATTGTTGAACTAAGTTTCCACCTGTGAGAATTAGTTGAAAGAAAAGAGGAAATTGACCTACATTTTAGAATTTGAATGTTATTTAATGTAATTTGATATGAGGAGATAACATTTGAAAATTTGAGGCTCAAAGTTGTTACTCTTATCAGTTTGAATTTAATATTGAAGACCGAGTCTTTTGGAAAATTTCCTTTTGAGTAAACTGATGATTGTGTGATTACACTTTTGTTAATCTTGCAATTTCCTATATTCAAGTTTTATGTGAACTTTTTCCTTAATTCCATTTATTTGTCAATTGATTGCATATTAGATATGATAATGCATTACCGTTATAAATATTACTTTTTATATTTCTAACAATTTATGTAAATTGATGTATTCAGATTTACAATAAATAAGATTTATGAACTTTTTCTAATAGCTTATTACTCATCATTTTGTCTCATATTTGATATTTATGTTAAAGTTTAACTGGTAGTGAAAAGAAAAGGTATTTGTGTTGTGATGAATGGAATATTTTTTTATTACATTGTTGATGGTTCTAAGACTTTTCAAATTTAATTTTTGAAACTATTTTTTCATTTCTTTGAGCTAAAAAAATACACTTTTCTTTCATTATGATTAGATGTGGGTATAATTGTTGTGATTTTCTTTAAGTTACATCATTTATTTATTCTTAACAATTTATAATAATGATCCGTAATTGAGGGGCTCATATCCCACTCGCTTCACCAACATGGATATCTTTGCAGAATTTAAAATATGTTCTCTGTCTTAGTATTATATAGAGTGCTCCGTTTTGAATAAAGACACTAGGCCTCTATTACTCTATGCTACTCTATAATCTCTCTTCTTTGTTTGTTGTAAATCCTTTCCCTGATCGCACCCTCCACACTATAACTAGTTGGTGAAACAATAACAACCTAGTCTATAAGATCAATTTTCTACAAATTTCTAAAGCTAGTGACTAGGTTACGATGTTATGTGAATTCCTTGTTCTTGGTGTAGCCTCTTCCCCTCTAATGTCTGCAAGGTCTTCTTTGTGCAAGCAATGGATACTATTGAATATGAACCCTTCTTCTCTCAGACTATCCATACATAAGAAACTAGATGTTTATGAAGTTGGGATTCCTTTGTTCTCAAAGAGCCATCCACTCTTAAACCTCCACTCTAAATAGCTTGTTATCTAGTGGCTAGGAAATCTATTCATCAATCAATTATCAAGCCCATGTTAACCAAGCTAGATGAATCGACCAAGAAACAATGAATAAAATTACTCCACAGATGAATGGGTTAACTCGCAGTGGAGCTAAATGATCATAGAGTGAATTGGATAACCAACGGTGAAAATAAATGCTTGAAAGAGGAATTGGGAAACTCACACCATCTAAAAACGCCCAGAAAACCTTTAGATACATTCGACAACTTCTAAATTTTCTCAGTAACTTCTACATACACCCAAACAAGTAGGAGTTCACCCAAAAAAATTTAAATATGCCCAACCACTTATAAATGCACCTTGCAACTTCTAAATTCTCCCAACAACTTCTAATTGTGTCCAACAACATTGTGGAAAATCCAAATCAAAAGGAAGCCGACTAGGCTCGTATGAATCGACTGAATTTGATGCAATCGACCAAATCATTAGCATGTCATCGTTCTAACAAGTAATTTTAACTATTGCGAGTTGGATAGATAGAGGTAAGTCGACCGGTTGCAAGTCAATCAATGGAAGAGGGGTAAATTGACCAGATAAAGAGGTGAGTCGACTGACAAAAGAGAGGTAAGTCGACCAAGTAAGAAGTCAACCGAAAAATGGATTATGTTGGTCGGGTAAGTGAAAGTTGACCAAGAATGTCATGTGTGTTGACTAGCATTGCAAATCGACCAGAGAAGAAATTAAGTTGGCCCTGGGGTAAAATACTGACTCCACAAAATAGATTTAACTATGAGGAAGCACAATCGACCTAAGGGAATAAAGAATTTCTCAAGGAAAAAAGCTTGTATTTGGGTGAGGGAGGAATTCACCCAGAGTGAGATGCATAGCCCGTGGGAATGCTCATAGGCTTCAACACTGAATAAATCAACCCAACGATATTCAAGTCGATTGGAGGGATCCAAGTCGACCGATAAGTGAAGTTAATCAATCAACGAACAATTTAACTTCCTAAGAAACACAATTTATCCACCCTTGTTTTTATCTTGGATGTGGATGTATGGTGGTTGTTCTGAAGTGTTCCATTCATTAAATTCTAGTGAGAGAACTAAATTCTAAAAGTAAGTGACAGTGTTATTGCATGGAATTATTCACTAAAATAGTGGATGCATTTATCAACAATGGGTAATAAACATTCTCACATATAAACTAAACTCCACACACACAAAGAAATCTCAACTCAATTCAAGACATAACATACACAATGTTTTCCCTGGAACCCAAACGAGAAAACCAATTTTGAATGGGGCTCTATATTTCATCTTGACAATATCAGGTACAATGCATTCAAGGATTTCTCTCCTGGCAAAAAAAGACCCCTTGCAAATGAGAGTGAGGGAAGAAAAAGGGAGATTTGCGGGGGGTAGGGGGAAGACCTCCCTTGCAAATGAGAGTGAGGGAAGAAAAAGGGAGAGTTGTGGGGGGTAGGGGGAAGGCCAAAAGACCTAACCCTTTGTGTCCCCTTCTTCAACCTTCTCCTTTATTTAATTTTTAATTACAATTAATTCTACTTTTTTCTCTCATGTTTTTGTTTTTTTTCGTATTAGAATTTAAAATTTACATTGATTTACAAAATTTATTGACCCTCATTAATTTTCAATTTAATAATACAAGTACCGAGTCTTACACCCATTCGTCGATCCAGGTCCATTTCAGATCAAATAATATTGCATTTTTCTTCTCTTGGAAAGTAATAATTTAGATCTACACCTTTAAGTTTAAGTATTGCTCTCTTCCGAGATATGATAGGTTAATTAGTTTAAGACACATTACAAATATTAAATGACTAAGTCTCCTATAAAGAAAAAACCATCTTTAGTAGCAAACTAATCCCACATATCAGTTGGAAGCTATCATCCCAATTGAGAACAAGCCTAATTGGGGTTTGTGATCAGATAACTATCCCCTATTGCAGGAGGGAATTTTTATCCCGTCAACAAAGCCATAATTGAAGATTAAGGAAAACTCTAGTTAGGTAACATACATATCTATGAACGGTTGGTTAACCGATAGAATGAATAGTGCACACAGCACTTAAAAGCGAATTATTTCTAAAATTTCCTAATGAGAGCATCGGGTTAGGTGCACAAACATGAAGGAATAATAACAAGGCCAAAGGGATCAACCCTATGAGGTTTTATAACATGTTTGGATCATATTATCGATGTCGGGATCCATCGAGCAACAACACACATACACAAAAGCTTTGCCAATCTCTCTAAGTGACCATCAACATCGATCAAAATCCCATGAAAAATAATAAAGTCATAAACGATATCTGAGTCATCAATAGTGCAAGTTTGAAGCATCAATATCAACCGTTCGATTTAGGAAGTATTACAATTGTGGCTATCAAGCTTATCAAGAGAAATGGTTTTATTTAGAGGATATTATAGCTTCCATATAATATGACATGTCACATTCCACATCGACTTTCGTAGATTCCACGTCATGTGCCACGTCATCTTGTCGACGCTGATGAACTCATTGGGTATCGGATGGGTCAATTAACCTTTCAAGTTCTCACACAATGTTTCCCCCCAATGGTTAATGAGCATTTTCCTTGGAGACCAATCTTGAACGTTTGATCAAAACATAAATTAAATCCGAACTGTTGAAAATATGAACTTATGCCTCATCCATTCCTTGTGGTTTTATTGAGTTCCCCATTGTGTGACATGTCAAGAGACCATATTACCAATAAATCATCGACACATCATTGTTTTCATTTTCCCTACCACGTTAGATATCTAGTCATCAACACATATATGCATTCCATGTCATTATACTGTATGGTCTTCAGATTCCTATGGGTTGAATCAGGGTTAGTGTTAAGTTACACACATGTTGTTCATACCTCCCGATGCTGATGATACCAAAGCATGCCAAAAAACTCATTTTCAAAATCACTAATAGACATGTCTACACATCAAATCAACCATTAAAGGTTGGAAGAGAATACATATAAGTATTTAATGTCATAAATTTTCAGGATTTTCCCCCATGATAAAATATTTGGTCGTTTAAACTCACATTTGCACCCCAAATTATTTCCATTGTTAACCAAATAAGAGAGTGTAATTATGCCATGCACAAACTAGACTTACTTTCATCTTGAAAACTTAAGGATCTTAACTCTGATCAATTACTATCTTAGAGAAGGTTCTTCTGACGAGTGATTGTAGGCATGGAAATAATATTTTAGGTAAGTGTCCTTTGCATTGGTCATATATCACTTGATGGTAGGTATACTCCATTTTATTTTGAATCAAAATTTCCCAAGCAATGCACTATCATTCTTGTTTCTTTTTGTGGTTATATGAAAAGTACAATTCCTCCTAAAATATCCACAACACAAAGATCTCTGATGTAACACCCCAACGACGTGCCCCAGTTATATTATGAATTGTAATCATGTTTTGTAGGCTGGTGAGCTAAGTGTTGATAAGCTGGTGGGCATATGTGTTTATTAGGCTGGAGAGCCTAAGTGTTAAAGGCCAGAAGAGCCTAAGTGTTAAAGTCTAGGAGCCTATTTTTGTATATGTAATTATGCAGAACATTAATAAAGATTAAACATCGTTGCGTGCAAACCGACCACGAAGAAAGAGTGACGGGGGACTAAGCTTCCATAGGGTGGGTAAGGGAAAAGGGGATGAAAGGTTGGAAAAAGGGGCTAAGATTAGGGTCTTAAGTCCTTGAGAATAATAATTTATTATTATTCCAAAGTTGTGTGAAAAACATGTTTTTACCCTAAGTCCTAGGAAAGGCATCGTGTGCAAAAAGGGTACGCATGCAGCTTCAGGAAGACAAGTGTCAACATGGGAACATGCAGTTAAAAGTTGAAGCATCAGCTATGTTGAGGGTTCACTTACCATTTTTCCATCCTCCGTGAATTGGGTAGAGTCTCCGTGAGTGCCCTCTGTATACCCTCACACATTTCTGAAAAACAGAACCATGAAGCTGACCAGTGTATTCCCGTGAATCCCATGGCCTCTGTATCTGACATTTGCAATATTCACACACACACTTGAGACTCGAAATCTATGAACCATTCTATGTCTTCTGAGGAACCCAACGCCTGAGTAATATCCTTAGCTGTGTTGTGTATTAGTGTGGGCTGTTGCCACCTGCGGTGCCATGCCCATCTACTGTTGCTACTGTCATCCCTGTGTGAATGAGTGCTGAACCATTGTTGTTGTCCTCACTTGGATGGAGTTGAATCAAGGAGTGTGATGAAGAAGTGGGTTGTCAGGCCCGTGGTAGAAGAGGTAGGTTGTCAGGCCTGTGAGTAGCTCTCTCCAGGTGAGAGAGTCTGTTGGGAAGTGGTTTTCTCCTAGAGAGAGTCCAACACCATCTACGGAGCTTTGAGAATTCCTGATCCGGCCTATTGTCGAGATCCAGAGAGAGAGGTGAATCAACCGATGGATTGTTCTTGTGAAGGGGCATACTCACGGGTGGAAAAATCATGTGGGGAATGAGAGTCCATGAGTAGTGGGCGTAAGAAGGCTCCTAGAGAGAATCCTTTCGGTTGCTCTGTCCAATTTTCCTGTAACCTCAGCCTAGTCTAGGATTCCCTTTCCCTGGGTGGAGCTTGGTCCCAGCTCGGGGGTGACCCACTGTTGAGCATGATGAGCAGCATGTTCTAAGGCTGGGAGGTTTGTGGAAGGTCTGGACGTTGTTGGTGGAGTTACTCTAGTTCCAAAGATAAGTATCATTATGTGTTTAATTTCAATTAAAATGCATGTCTATGATGTTTGTATGTTTTCATGTATTTCATTGAATGTATGAATTAATGTTAATTCCATTAATTCTGTATGTTAGCAGTAATTCTATGTTTACTCTATATTGTTTGGTTAAATATTCCTATTAAATATATATGTATGAGAATGTTCTGTGTAGTAGTGTTGCCCGACAATGGGGTTGATGGCTGGGGACATTGCAATATGGTATCAGAGCATGGTTTCAATGCTGAGCCTAAATGGGCCAGATAAGTGGTCTTTCAACCCAAGGTTTCAAGTGGAAATGGTGTTGGGAGGAACCAATTTCGAACCTTAGAATGTTTCATAGTGCGAAGGGGTTACTTGGATGTGTTACAAATATCAAGAGGAGTAGCGATAGAATAAAACCACATCTAGCGTGGTATTTGACCAGAGAGAGAGAGAGAGCTCAACACTTGGGATGTTGGAGCCATAGAATCTGTTTAGAAGGAGAGGAAAAACCTTTACGACTGTCAGATCTGGAGAAAGTGCAGAAAGGGTAACCTTGATCCGAAATCGGATCCAGAAGCCTGACAGGGCTTGAAAAATGCTCAAAAATGAAAGTGCTCAGAATCCGATGAAACTAATGCCATTGCGTCCGTCTCGTCTTCCTGATTCCAGTGGTATATTTGCTTTGTCAAACGGGCTCCATATGCGAAATTTATCGTGTTCTAATAGGAAGCCCAAACAGGTAAAAAGTCAAAGGTCAACTGGTCAAAAAGTCAATGCTGATGACATCAACATGTTGATTGTGCAGGAGATGATGTGGCACTCTCTGGCTGATGGTGATTGGGCAGGTTCACTGACAAGGCAGACATGTGGTAGGCAACTGGACCAGTCAATAACTGGCAAGTGGCATTAATCCGTCAAATGGGGGGATGCCACGTGGCCTAGTCATGGGCAGCCACGTGGCACCCAGTCATCAGTTGAAGTGGCATGTTTCAAAAATTGTTTTTGGGGTCCATGGGATTTGAACCCATGACCACCACCAAGCCCAACAACTTAAGAAATGGTCTTTTTCCAATACACCAAATTAATGTTATGTTATAAAAACCCATATTATAAAGTATATAGCATGGTATTATGGCGCATAAAGGAGGGGGCTGGGGGCTAAGCCCCAACCCGTGGTCATGTAAAAACCCCATAAATCCGAGGGCGGGGGGCTATCCCTTGATAAAATGCGTAGTCATATTAATTGTTAATATATGTGACCATTCCATTAAATGGCGCGCGCGCGTGGGGGGGGGGGGGGNGGTGTTTTAAACATAACCCATGGTTATGCCCCATACGACCATTCTATACACGGAGCGGGGGAGTTTTATATTGAATGGAGCCTTAGCCTACGGTCACACAACCTTTATATGTGACTGTAACATATGTTGTATGCGCGTTTGGTTGGTTCAAACGGTTAACATCCACCTGAAACTTGCCACATGGCTATACGCGTGGAAAACTCAACCCTTTTTATTATAGCGTGAGGTCGTATGACCATATGCCCGAGTGCTTGACGGTTAGGGGCTGGAGGCGCCTTAACCGTCCTATGGTTTGCATCGTTGGCGCGGTTGTGTCCGGTGCTAGGTTTTCACGCTTTATATTGCGTGTGAACCAGGTTCATTTCACAAGGGTGCGTTTTGTAGAACCTGTGACAGCGAGCTTGAAGGGGAAAACTTCCAGGAGGCATAACTTCTTCGTTTTTCGACCAATTGAGGTACCGAAAGAGCCCAGATAGGGGTTTTTGGATGCTCTGAAGCCATTGGAGCAGTCAGAGTAGAGTTATACTGGAAGGAAACCAAGATAAATCCAGTTTGATGCAGAGAAACTTTTGAGGAGGAGATGCTGTTGGATCATTTCTGGGAGCTCCGGACGTCTGTTTTGCGTGCCGTTTTCTTTGCATGGTTCTAGAGATTTGGAAGAACATGAAAAAATCAGTCTTGTAGCCATTTGGAATTGCAGCGATGTAATTTTGAGCTTTTGAACAGAAATAAAGAAGCCTCCCCCACAGAGAGAAGGCCCGGAGACGTAGGCAAAGTTGTGCCGAACTCTGTTATCAATATGCATGTTATGGTTTGCTATATTTTCTTGCATTTCAGATATGCACATATGTATATTGCTGTTATAATTCCTCTTCTTTCCTCATTCTTTCACTAAGTTTCTCCAATGGTTAATTAACGCATGCAAAATTAAAACTCAACCATAAGTCAATAAAAGATCCTATGGATCAAACCTAGAAGCACTTTGGACTTCGCGACGTCGGTGAAACTGAATGCAAAGGTAAAAGAAAGGCTGAAACCTGAAGCTCCGAAGTTTGAAGGAGATCTACACCATAGATCATAGGAAAAGAGCCTGACCATTAGATTTGTGTCTAGGAAGGCAAAGGGAAGTCACTTAAGAGGATTTCAAGTGTGAAGTGTGACAAAATCCAGAAGTCCCAAAGGCTGAAGTAGATCGCAACCGTCTGTTGCAAAGAACACATGTCAAGAGATCATGTACTTCGGGTGGAAGTACTTCAGGAGGAGGCAAAATTACTGTGAGTTTGAAACTCTCGAAGCCTGAAGTGTCGAAGTCACTCATAGCCATTGATCGTGAAGGAGGACATGCGTTGGTGGATCGTGAACTCCCGGAGAAAGGACTCTGGCAAAAAACAAGCGTAGAGGAGTTGATACTCCTGAAGTCTGAAGAGTCGAAGTGGTGAGTCATGATGACATCACCTGGAGGTGATGTGGACACATGGGTTATGTGCCAAGTGTAAGTGGATTTTGAATCGTGGAAGGTTGAGATGGCATTAGGAATGTGACGAGTGTTACCCATTTGAATGGGCCATGTATCAGTCGCTAGTATTCTGCCATGTGGCATCCTGTATGAGTAGGGTTAGTGGGGCTCAAGGTTATGTAATGTAGTTAAAGGTCGAAGGATCCACAATGGCATTAATCACGATACATCAATATCAACGGCCAGGAGACATTGCGGGGACCCAAGTTGCACAGAAGCTAATTATCCAAGGCGGTCTATTAATCCAAAGCACAGTTTCACTGAGGGGTTACGTGTCAGCATTAGAAGAATTGTAGGATGAAATTTGGGTTGCTCCAAACCACCGTTGCATGCCCCCACAATTGGAAAACGTTAAGTGATGTGATGTAATGACGTCACCAAAGGTGATTGAGAATGTTTAGAGATTAACAATTCGGATGTGCGGATGCGAGATCCTCCGAAGCTTCAAAGTCCCGAAGACCCAAAGACCTGAAACTCAGACACCTAAGGTTCCATAGTAAGTGTCAGTCATTGGATGATGGGTAGACATGGACTGTTGATCCACTCTACTTCATGATTTTGGTAACTTTGAACTTCGAGAGATTGTTATTTTGTGCTTTGAAAATCTTCCAAAGTCGAAGGTCGAAGGCCTAAGTAAGTGCTTATTGATCTAGTGCTTGGTCATGACCCATGGTCGCATGGGTTGGGGACTGAGAGAAAGGGGCTAGTGCCCAAAAACTTCACAGAGCAGAGCCTCGAAAGAAAATGGAGTTTGAAAGTTTTCTTGAATCAATTTTGTTTATGAATGCTGTGGGATTTGTTAAGGAATGATGACGTGACAAATTCCGGTTGTCTACATGTTATGTTGGCAGAAGTTTAACGAGTGCCAGAATCGAATAGATTTTCCACTGAGTGCAAAGAAATGGAGGAGGCACATAATGCTTCCAGTTCAGAGAATGAAGCTAAAGGGATGGATGTTCATTTGGGAGTTGAAGGGTCGAACTCCAATGGGCATGGAGAAGAGATAGATAAGGAAGGGCATATGATGAAAATCATTGAAAGATTGCAGAAAGATGCCGAAACTCATCGAGCAGATAGCAGAAAGCTTATGAAAGATAAGGAACAATAGGGAGAATTCAACTTAAAGTTGATGAAGAGTCTGGAAAGAATAGAAAAGAAGTTGGACAAGGACATAGTCCTGAGCAAAACAGGGAGTCATTAGACTTCTAAGGGAAGAAGATCAAGGATTGTTGGTAGACACCATCATCACTCCCAGGGTCACTCCAAGAGGAGGGAACACAGTAGTTCAAGCCCATATCCTACTAGAAAGCACAGGAAATTTGGAGTGGATGAACTGAAGGGAGAAATGAACAAGGTTAAGCCCCATACGTTTGATGGAGAACATAAGAAGGAGGAAGATGTGGAAACATGGTTTCTTGGCATGAGGAAATATTTCCAACTGCAAAATTATTCCTCTCATGCAGAAGGAAGAATTGCAATGTATCAACTGAAAGGAAAAGAATCCATGTGGTGGGATCAACTTGTGCAGGTGCAACACATTAGAGAGAAAGATGCCACTTGGAAGGAATTCAAGAGGTATTTAGAGAAGAAATACTTGACTAAAGTATAATATGAAAGAAATATGAAAGAGTTCTTTGAGCTCAAACTAGACAGCATGACCATTGATGAATACGAACGAAGATTTTTGGAATTGCTGAAGTATGTTCCGTTCATCAAAGATGAGACTATCAAGATTCAAAGGTATCTGAGTCGACTGCCACCTTCCATCGGTGGCAAGATCTAGTATGATGAACCTACGACTATGGAAGAAACTATAATAAGAGAGAAATGCTTATATGAGAAGCAAAGAGAAAAGCCTACTTTTCGGAAGGCTTGGAATGACCAGAAGAAGTTTAAGAAAGAGCAGAGGCAGAAGGGAAACAAACCTCCCTTTTTCAGAAACAGTCCTCAAGGAAAACCATCGTTTAGAGAGACAAGAATGGTTGATGTAGGGGAACAAAGGCTAAGGAATATGCCCATTCAGTGTTGGGGCTGTCAAGGGAACCACAAGTACAGATATTGTCCCCACAAAAATGGCAAAGTGAGAGTTGTCCATATTGTTCAGCAAGCTGAAACAATGGAAGACATGGGTAGTAGAATACCAAGAATCTATGCAACCCTGGACATCAAGCAAGAATAATATCATTCACACATGATTGAAGTGGAAGGTATGATCAACAACCATGCCTTTACTATTTCAATTGATTTAGGGGCTAGCCATAGTTATATAGATCCTAGAGTGGTGAAAAGTTTGCAATGGTTGAGAAGCAAACATGAAAAGTCTTGGTTAGTGCAGCTGGCTACAGGAACCAAGAGGAAAGTCATTAAGTTAGTTAAGTCCTGTCCAGCGGACATGAATGGACTGAGCACAAAGGCTGAATTGAACATTCTGCCTTTAGGTTCTTATGACTGTCTAGTTGGGATGGAATGGTTGGACCAACACCATGCCATCCTAGACTGTCGTAACAAGGAAGTCACTTGTTTGGATGCGAAGGGGAATTGGAAAATAGTCCAAGAAATTCCCAGAGCTGTTGCTATTAGAGAAATCTTAGCAATGGAGCTAAAGAAGTGCTACAAGAAAGGTTGTCAATTATTTGCAGCCCATGTGGAGGAAGCATCTAAGAATGAAGTCTCAAAGATTGGAGACCATGCAGTACTCAAGGAGTTTGAAGATGTATTCCAGGAAGTACCTGGACTACCCCTAAAGAGAGATATTGACTTATCCGTAAACTTGATGCCTGGAGCAACTCTAGTATCGAAAGCTCCTTACAGAATGAGTACACCAGAGATGAAAGAGTTGCAATTGCAGTTTGAATAGATTCTTAAGAAGGGGTATATATGCCCAAGCGTGTCACCTTGGGGAACCTCGGTCCTGTTTTTGAAGAAGAAGGATGGAATGTTGAGATTGTGCATCAATTTCAGACAATTAAACAAAGTGACCGTTAGGAACAAGTATCCTCTGCCGCCGATCGATGATCTCTTTGAACAGTTGTAGAATGATAAGATATTTTTGAAAATAGATCTTAGATCAGGATATCATGAGGTAAGAATCAAGGATGAAGACATCAGCAAGACCGTCTTCAGAACAAGGTATGGTCATTATGAATTCATAGTGGTTCCATTTGGGTTGTCAAATGCACCCGTTGTTTTTATGTGCCTGATGAATGGTGTATTCAGAGACTATCTGAACAATTTTGTCATAGTATTTTTGGATGACATCCTGGTGTATTCCAATTTAGAGGAAGAGCATGAACAACATCTGAGGATGGTGTTGCAGGTGCTGAGAGAGAACCAACTGTATGCCAGGTTGAGAAAATGCTCGTTTTATCAAAAAGAGATCCATTACTTGGGGCATATCATTTCAAAGGACGGGATAGTTGTATATCTTGAGAAGATAGAAGCCATCAGAGAATGGTCAATGCCCCAAAACGTGACAAAAGTCAGATCCTTTATGGGTCTAGTTGGCTATTATAGAAGGTTCATTGCATGGTTCTCTAGGATAGCTCACCTTATCACTTCCTTGCAAAGGAATTAGAAGAAGTTTCAGTGGACAAAAGAATGTGAGAAAAGATTTAAGTGATTGAAGCAGTTGTTAACCATTGCTCCAATCCCGAGGATTACAGATCTGAATGAAGTCTTTGTAGTGTGTACGGATGCAAGCAAAAAAGGATTGGAGGAGTCCTCAGTCAGAATTTGTTCGTTATTTTTTATGAATCCAAAAAGTTGAAAGAGCACAAAAGGAACTATGCAACTCATGATTTGGAGTCGGTGGCCATCGTTCATGCTCTGAAGAAATGAAGACATTACCTCATGGGATGGAAGTTTGAACTGAGGACAGACCATAACGGTCTAAAGTATTTGTTTGATCATACAACTTTAATGCTAGGCAGAGTAGATGGTTGGAATTCCTTTGTGAGTACGACTTTGATATAAAGCATATCAAAGGAAAATAAAACAAAGTAGCTGATGCACTCAGCAGGAGAGTGCATGAATTACATGCTACATCCATTAGCATGTATCGAACTGATATTAAAGGCAGAATTTCAGAGGTTGCAAATACAGTTTTGCAGTACCAGGATTTGGTAGCAAAGCTACAACAAGGTAAGATGCCACAAAAAGTGGAGAATTATAAATTGGAAACTGACAAAACACTTTTGTACAAGAACAATTTTTTTTTACCTAACGTCCAGGAATTGAAACTTATGATTTTGAAAGAAATGCATAATGTGCCTTATGCTGGGCACCCTGGATATCAGAAAACAATGGCAATATTCAAAGGCCATTACTTTTGTCCAGATATGAAGAAAGAGATTGTAGAATACATCACCAGATGTATGGAGTGTCAGAAGGTTTAATCTGAGAACAGACACACAACAGGGTTGCTACAAACTTTACCCATTCCTGAGTGGAAGTGGGAGGTAGTGACAATGGATTTCATCACAGGATTTCTCAAGACTGACAAGAAACATGATTCAATCATGGTGGTGGTGGACAAGCTTACGAAAGCTGCCCATTTTATCCCACTAAAGACTACTCACAAGGCAACTAACATTGCTGATATTTTTATGAGGGAAATAACACGATTACACGGTATTCCCAAGACAATTGTGTCTGACAGAGACCCAAAGTTTACCTCAAAATTTTGGAAAGGTTTATTCAAGGGGTTCAGAACAAATCTAAACTTCAATAGTGCTTATCATCCTGAGTCTGATGGACAGACAGAGAGGGTGAACAGAGTAATAGAAGATATGCTAAGGATGTAGGTGATGGATAAACCATCTAAATGGGAAGACTACCTACACTTGGTAGAATTCACCTACAAAACATTGTTGAAGATGAGACCATTTGAAGCACTTTATGGTAGAAAGTGCAATACTCTAGTGTTGTAGGAAAATTTCCCTGCGGACAAGTAGATCACCTCTAGAGCTTGACCTTAACCCTAGATAGAAAAATGTTTATCATGGACACTGACTTCCTTTCAAATCTATCTAAACTAACACATGAGAAGGAAGGATGATAGAAGTACCTTTTTATCAACGTTTGTCCCTGCACTCTCCGAGTTGTGCTCCAATCCTTTGCTCCTCACTGAGTTCTGCGGACAAGACAAGATACAACCGCTTCCTACTCTATTGATATTAGCTTGAAAACAGATCTATCAACAAATGATAAGTTCATGTGACATTAGACACAAACTAGAAAGAAACATGCCAAGCATGTCATATTGATGAGAATAACGACAACAGTACTTACAATCATAGATGCGAATGTGACAGCTTCGTCAAGTCCCCTTCGTCTAACCCTTGCCTGAAAGCTCCACAACCTAGACAACAACAACTTCACTGATCACTCTTCTTTGGTTGACTGTGAGTTTCCTCCAAGATCATAAGTTTCATATCTTCAATTCTTCCCTCTTTCCACCACCATAGAGCCTGTTTATATAGGTTAAGAGGAGCTTAAATTCTTGAGTTATCTTTAGAACAAGTTGGGAACCTTCTCCTTAGATCAGGGATCTCTTGATGAAACCAAGAATTCGAGCACAACTACCTCCTAATCTTGAAAGATCCTCCCCTTATTCTCCTCAACGGGCCAACTACTGCCTCAGATTAGGCAGCGCTCCCTTAGAAGGGGCATCAGAGTGCTGTAGCGCTCCCTGGTAAGCCTTAGGGAAGCGCCAACGCTCTCAAGATGAGAAATGCTCCTTCAAAGGGGGCTGGGGAGCGTTATAACGCTCCCTGAAGCCTTGTAGGGGAGCGCCAGCGCTTCTGGAGCTGAAGTAGGGGAGCGCTCCCCCTCAAAACCTTTGTTTCAGGGTTCCTTTAAGGTGTCAAGAGTTATTTGACTTCAGTAGATCAGTTCTCCTCCTTCAAATCAGTCATGTGAGATGTTATAAGTGTCTTCTTAGTGTCGTTGACATGGCAGTATGTATGAACATCATTTGCGACACTAGTTACCAACTTGCGACACTTGTGAAAGTTGTAGGGAAGATGCGACACTTACGACGATTGAGAGGGACAATGCGACACTTATCCAGTTGAGAAATTTTGACGTGTAACAGAATGCCCCCCAAAGTATGAAGTTAGAAGATGCCAACTGATAACTGAAATACTTTGTAGATGCTCGAGTAAGGGTATAGACTCGGAGAAACTGACAGAAGCTGCACACAAACATCCAAAAAATATCATGACATATTTCAAAACCCAAGGCAGGCATACCTATGCTTGGGTGATCAAGACTTAATAGGATATGGCCGCCATAAAATACACCGTGGATCCATATTTGTATTGATAAAAAGGTATAGCCACCAAAGATACAATGTGGATCTATACTCTGATGACTCAGACTAATCGTAGCCACGAAGAATACACAGTGGATCTACGAGATGACAAGACATAGCCACGACCAATACAAAGTGGATCTATGTAACAGTATATGTGTCATTGTTCAAAATAAAAACTCCTTCGCAACCTGAGCAAAGCATATATCAAGGTGATTACTCAACCTAGGTTCTTCTTACCAATCCCAATATGGTACGAATCTGACCATATGAATAGTTGTCTTGACATCGAACATGGCAGAAACCACTTGATTACCGGTCAATGGTGTGAACCATTAACAAGTGCGAGGGAAATCACCATTAATGTCAATGATTCCCAAGGTACCCTAGTACATTCCAACGAATGTGAATAGATGAGCTGAGGTCGAACATCCGTGGAATCATTTGATTAGAGGTCAATGATGTAAACCTACTGTCGAATGTGAGGAGGCCTGCCATTGAGGCATGCAGGTCCCAAAGTACTAATTGGTTTCTAAGTCTGATTCCTAGATAATGTGTTGGAGTCGACAGGAATAGACTCGTCGAGAGAGGGCCTTGATGTATCCCCCATCAACGACACGAAATAGACATGGAGATGTAATTGGTAGATCAAATGGACATGGACTGACATGGGTTTTGAGACAAGATATTTGGGATGGCTGACTCTTGAGGCGGATACTTCCCTTGAACACTGAGGCACAACAGTAAAACATGACATGGACCAAAACTATGTAATGGATGCTGTGACTTACGTCGGGTGACCCAAAGGAGTGAAAGGAAACTCAAAGGATTGGCTCAGTGCAGAGGTTCAGTGGATTATGATATGTGCAAAGTGACAAAGTGCCGTGTTCAAGGGCGACTCTAAGAAGTGCTGGATGATGTTCTCAAGAGACTGCTTGGCTTGCTCCTTTCAATTTTTTCCTCCATCCAGATAGATGAGTACCTCTTTTTGATTTAATGAGATCGAGGAGGATAACACATGCTCGATATAACTCACCTTTGGTAAGTTCCTCTTCCTATGTTTAACGAACTGAAAGAAGTAAGGGATCGGTCCCATATGGGCCTGTCGATGTGTGCTTTAACGAGTCCAAAGACAGAAAAATCGAAGGTTTTTTGGGATTATAGAGTTTGGAAAAACACTTAAAAGAGAAATCTCTCAGTTCCTTTTTCGTACAGTAGTCCAACGAGACCGAAAAAGGGTTAAACTATCGCTCAAAAGACGCTCTTTCTGACCTTTTAACGAGTGTGAAAGAAAGCAAGATCATTCGACAATATTTTCATATTTAGAGAGTCTGAAAAGGGTTTAAAGGAGACTCCAGGGGGGTTCCTTTTTCGTGTGTTCGTATCCATATGGGTCCGAAAAAGAGATAAAATTTTACCCAGTTACGTTCTCATATTGTTGAGCTCGAGAACGAACTAAGACTATGCTCATAAATGTGGCAAGGTGAATGATTCATTAGAACTGCCAGGAAACCTGCGATGCCAAAAACTACAAACCAGAGTTTAGTGAAGCCATTTACACCATTAGAGAAACCCAAAAAACAACCATGCCTTATAAAAAATGAAATTCTATAAATAACAATTGATTTGAAAACTTATTTACCATTTCATTTGCAAGGATTTTTGGAGTGTTGGAGAATCTCAATTTGAAGCAAATCTTGTTTTTCTCGCTGCCGGAGCTACGATCGATCATTTCACTCACCGTTCAAACCAGGTAGGTGTTCATCCTTTGCTCTTTCAATTGCATGGTTTCGAATTGATTTTCATGGCATTATTTATTTAAAACACAAAGCCCTAGGTCGCCCCTCTTTGAACCAAATCGGCCTCTTTTTAAAAATCAATAAAATGGAGGGATTCTTTTACAAAAATGCGTTAGAGAAGGGTTGTTAGTATGTCTACACCCTTGCAATCGATTGGACTGAACATTTTAGCAAAAGAAACTCATAAAAACTCCCCCCAATGGCCCACGCAGCCCCCTAAGTCATTTTGCATTTTTAACACGTTTTAATCATTATTTGGCAAATATTAAAGGGCGTGGTGGTTAAAAAGGGTGAATGGTTGCTTTTAGATGACATGGGCATTTTGTTTTATGTTTTAAAATGCTTTTGAAAATCACCGAAATTACAAAAACGTGAGGAATAATGAAATTATTGATTTTTTGTTTTGTAGGTGTCTTCGACAATCATGATTGAATGGAAAGAGAGGGAACATGATATGAATGATTTAGCCTCTCTACGGAGTCCTCGTACGGGGGCGGCTTTGCGAGCCTGTGGCTTGCTCAAGTTTTTCAAATTGCAAAAAATGAAGAGAGAAATTCTACTGCTTGAGCACATGATTGGCCTTTGGGATGTTGTAGAACAGGGATTCCGTATTGGTACACAACTCCTAACCATTGAGTTGGAAGATGTGTATTTTTTGACCAGCCTCTCGAAAAGAGGGGTCCCCATATTCTTTACTGGGCAGAGGGCATTACCTGAGCAGGTGGACGTGTATATGGCACGTCACTGCGTTCCGGGAGCGAGGTTGGTAGGGGGCAGGATCCCTATCAAGGATATACGAGATCTGCCTCTCCGATCTATATTATTTGCTATCACAAGCGTGACCGATAGAACTAGTGCTCATTTGGCATCGAGATCACAGGTGGCCTATGGTGTTCAGTGTTTGGAACCAACACTGTTCAATTGGAGTGCAGCGTTCCTTTGGAATGTGAAGGAATAGATCACACGATGCAGGACTGGTCAGAAGCAGTTCGGCTATGGTTTGTTTTTAGTCTCGTTTTTCTTAGAGCACATCCCTCAGATGCAGCCTCAGATAGCACTGGCAGTACGACCAGTGGATGAGCCTCGGATGGAGAGGTGGACTAGTCTGTCTCCAAGGCTAGTTTCGGAGTCAGAGTTCCACTTTACTGGTGATTTCTTTGCCTGGCTGAGACAGCAGTACCTCTGGATCGAGGACTTCCCTTATTCCAACGTAGACTTCCGTGGGAGTATGGACTTGATTTTGCCCGAGGGGGAAGATTGGGACGAGTCAGGTAAGAGACTAAGGCATTCCTTGTCTATTTTTTTTTGTTTTTTGATGTATATGTATTTTTTTGGGGTATGAAAAAGAGTTTTAACAGATGTTTTGTTTTCAACATGCAGACAAGGGAGCAGTGTGCCCAACGGATATACTAGTACCAGGGTGTCGTGCAGGTGCCCCAGTTGTAGCAGACCCAGCAATATCGGTGGTGGGTCTCCGGGAGGTTGAGAGGAACCTCCAAGGCCTTACGATGGGTATCCCTCCTCTACGGAGGGGGGATGTGCCTTTACATCTGCAGTGGCACACTGTAGGGGTGCCAGAGAATATCAATTCTTTGTTGAGGCGTGTAGTGCGTGCAGTAGTATGTTACTCACAGCACAACGCAGTGCTGTGAGATTAGAGTCTCCCCGTGATCATGTTTTTTGTATGCCTTGTCAGGCGATGTTGTATGGGTGGATGGACCCAATATTTTGCTCTCTTACACACTTTTTGATGTAATACAAACATTTCAGTCACGC
>JASDQU010010599.1:327250-346895 GCA_032191745.1 Picea mariana | reverse complement strand
TGGGCAAGATACTGATCCATGATATAATTAGCTAATGAATTTGAACACTATTAAGTTCTCTTGGAATGTGTCTATATTCGATGTAATCGAACATTCGTTCAAGATGACGAACTTGCAAGTGTAAGCGTAGCAGGATAGGACTATGGATAGAATAGATGCGATTGAGTTGAAAAACCACCAGTTGGGAGTCTAAGTAAATAATGATGCGAGAAATACCTAGAGAGGAAGCTTGGGTCAGCAGTCCAATGACAACATGATATTCTGCCATATTGTTGGTTGCTGGTCCTAAGCAAATGCCTCCTGAACTCACCACTTCGTCAACTTGGTAAATAACCCAAGCTGCTGAAGCGATGTTCCGGGTATGTTGGCTAGCGCCATCCACGAACCCAAAAAAAATAGGAGAGGAAGACGTCATCTGCGCATGAAAACACAGGCACAGTCATGAGTGGCAACGATAAAGACTCGAGCACGCGAAAGAAATAGACACACTAAAACTAAATACAATAATGTACAAAGTACAATATGCTAGGTGATCTAGGCATAGTACTTCTTAAGGTAAAGCCCGTTTCGGGGCTCTCCTAGGGAGATTCCATCATGATCAACTAATTCGTAGGCACCTTTATGTAGGACACGCTTCACGATGTAGGGACCGTGCCACATGGGTTCTAACTTTCCTGTCCCGAATTTATTGTGAGCTTGGTTGTAAACAAGGACTAAGTCTCCTTCTGCGAAAGTCCGAGGGTGGACGGATTTGTCATATTGACCTTTAATTCGTTTTTGATGTGCCTCATTGGTGAGAGCAACATCGCTATGCATTTCGTCCAGTTTGGACAGATACAAAAATCTCTCTTCTTCAGCGGAAGTATGGGGCAGGAGTTCTACCTTCAGTTTGAGTGATGGAATCTCACACTCGATCGGTAGGACGACTTTAATGCCATAGACCAACTGGAAGGGAGTGAATCCAGTTGAAGTTTTGACAGAGGTGTGGTAGGCCCAGAGAGCGGAGAACAATTGTAGATGCCACGATGTTTTGTTTTCCCCTACCATGCGTTGGATCATGGTTTTTAGGACTTTGTTGATAGCTTCAACTTGTCCATTCGCTTGAGGGTAGTAAGGGGATGAGTTTTCATGGAGAAAACCCAATTTGACATGTAACTCGCTCATCATCTGGTTTTTAAAGTGTGCACCGTTGTCAGTGACAATGGCACGTGGTACACAAAAACGAGTTATGATGTGGTTGAAGAGGAAAAGAGCTGTAGTACGACCATCATTCAGGAAGGTAGGCATAGCCTCATCCCATTTGGTGAAATAATCGACGGTGACGATGATGTAACTGTGCCCCTCGGCTGAGGTAGGCTTACACTGCATGAAATCAATGCCCCATTTGGAAAAGGGGCCGATGGCGATAATTGGGTGCAGTGTCATAGGGTGGGTGCATGCCTTCTTGTTAAATATTTGGCAGGGTGGGAATTTCTTGATAGCCTCGATACAATCTTTGAAAATCGAGGGCCAAAAATAACCGACACGTAGGATTTTTTGGGCTGTGGCCATTCCGGAAAGGTGACCGCCATAGGCGCCAAGGTGACAATCGTTCAAAATGCGTTCAGCCTCCTTGTGAGTCAAACATCGCCGAAGGATGGTGTTGATACCACGGTGATACAAAGTGTCACCGAGGATGATATAACGGTGAGAGTGATGACGAATGCATCGACGCTCTTCACGAGAGATGTTGGGCTGAAAACGTTGTGTTTGAAGGTAGAGGAGAATGTCTCCGTACCAAGGGTCAGAGGTGCTGATGAGGAAGAGAGATTCATCGGGGAGAGAATCTCTAGGTTCGATGTTTTCATCAGCACGAGGAAAAGCACAGATGAGCTCGGCAAACACCAAGGATTTTTTGGCTTTCGCCTTCGTAAACTCAAGATCGAATTCTTGAAGAATAACAATCGATTTCGAATATTTACCCCCAAGTACTTGACGTGTCAGGACGTGGTACATGGGGTTGGAGTCTGCGATTACCGTGGTGGTGTGTAATAAGATGTAATGGCAGAACCTTTGGACAACGATGACAGCTGCTAGAGCCAGTTTCTCAACATGAAAATATCTGAGTTCGGGTCCAGATAAACTCTTGCTCAGATAGTAAATCACATGTTCTTAGTCATTGGAGTCTTCTTGGACTAACACCATTGCGATGGTGGAAGTAGAAGCGACCAAGTAAAGGATATAATCCCTTATATATTCAGGTGGATGTAACAAAGGTGCATGGGTCAAAGCGTGCTTGAGAGCGTCGAATGACCATTGAGCTGCGTCATCCCAGATGAAAGGGACATTTTTTTGCAGTAACCGCATAAATCCTTTAGTGATCTCGACATAATTGCAGATGAAACGACGAAGAAAGTTTGCTTTGCCTTGCAAACTTTGGAGTTGGGTTAAATTGGTGGGTGGAGGTAAAGCTAAGATGGCCTTGATCTCTAAGGGGTCCACCCTAATCCCATCTTTGGAGACAATGAAACCGAGGAGTTGACCGGATTCGACAACAAAAATGCATTTGTGTGGGTTCAGACGGATACGGTAGAACCTACATCGCAGAAAAATTGTGCATAAGTGATCAATGTGATCGGATCGATTTAACGAATGTGCGGGTAGATCATCAAGATATGGTTCTGCAATATGTTTGATGTCGTGAAAAGCGTACGACATGGCTCGCTGGAAAGTGGCTCCAGCATTTTTAAGGCCAAAAGATAGCTTTCGGTAGGCGAAAGTTCCCTAAGGGTAGATGAAGGCTGTCTTGTGTTGATCTGTAGGCAAGATTTCAATCTGGTTATATCCAGAAAAGCCATCCATGAAAGAAAAGATTACGCTCCCCACGCAGTTATCAATGATTTGGTCGATGAAGGGCGTAGGGTAGTTGTCCTTAGGACAAGCTTTGTTGAGGTCTCGATAGTCAACGCAAACACGGATGGTCCCTTGTTTCTTAGCAACCGGAACGAGGTTGGAGACCCATTCGGTTAAAGGGATGGGATAGATGAAGCCAGATTTTATAAGTTTTTCAACTTCTGCCTTTATAGATGCGACTTTCTTGGGATGAACCAGGTGAAGCTTTTGCCGAACCAGTTTCGCGTCAGGGTAGATTTTGATTTCGTGTACGACAATCGAAGGATTGATCCCTGGCATTTCCTCATAACTCCATGAGAAGACATTGCGGAATTCCTTGAATAAAGTGGTGTAAGAGACCACTTCATCGGGTGTGCAATTAGCACCAAGGTTGATGTTTTCCACGATACCTTCTTTGATTGAAATGTCAATCATGACCGTAGTAGAGATGTTACCCATGTTCCCCTCAGAGAGAGTATCTGTCGTGAGGATAGGAGATTGCGGAGCTTCGGTAACATCGGGGGGGAATACAGATCGTATGTCTTCGATTTCTTCCAGAGGTGGGAGAAAAGAGGATCGATGGTGGTTGTCATCCCATGGAAGATCGTCAATGCTAAGCATTTCCATGATAGATTCGTCCGAAGGAAAAATATGGGAAATGTAATCGACGACAGATGATAGGGAATCTAACCAAGAGGGCACCGAATAAGTATCGGGTGCCAATGAATGTGAATCGTTCGATGAGGGAGAGACAGATTGAATAGCTATGGATGCGGCCTCGGCTGGGCTCAGTGGCATTATGTCACCGAGCACATCGAATTCCAAAGGACTAGGCATAATCCAGGGGTCAGATGATTCCAAGGATTGATAAGGCAGAGTCGAGATCATATTGATGACGGCAATATGATGTGCAGTAGGTGGAAGTGGTGTAGGGAAGGTACCCATGAGGCTAGAATCTTTCAATAAGCCAACACCAACACTTTCATACGTAACCGGGTGGTCTCCCAGAAAAGGAATGTTGTTGGTAGCAGGGATGCGAGCGTTGGGTGTGCAGAAATCAAGCTGATTGATGGTAACAATTTTGCCTTGATGGGGGAATTGTACACATCGAAACACCAACGAGGCGACGACAATCATGGCGTAGAACCAACTTATTCCAAGTAATAGGTTTTAATCGAGGGGGGCATCGACCACCTTGACGTCAACAGTAACAGTATTGCCGCCCAGTTGAATGGCTAAGGATTGTAATAATCCGTGAGGATGAAAACCTCATCCATCAAAGGCACATAACATGGTAGCAGATTTGTTAAGGGTGGGTGATTTCAAGCCTTTCCAACAGGCTAGGGACATGACACAGGTGGAGGCTCCATCATCCAGGATAGTCCGGTGGATTTGTTGATTGTGAACAACCACATCGATTTGGAACACTAGCTGGTGGAAGAGTCGCGGTTGATGATCATCCAGATTAAACGTGAGGTAGTTTGATGACTCAGGGTTGAAAGCACCAATAGCGGCTAAGAGTGTACTACGTTGGCTTGGACAGTGTTGTAGAACTTCCAAGGCGGACATGGCACACGGGGCTTGGGCCAAATCTTCTACGATATTGTAGTTTTGGGTGGCCCGTGAATTAGGATTGAATGTAGATTTCCAGATGGTGCTCTTAGGAGGGAATAGGATAGAGTCAAAAGATGGTTTCTCAATCTGGAGTGGCCCGGATGGAGGGCTAACAGATGGAGGATTGGCATAGGATGGTAACGGGTCTGACGCAGAACCGTTAGCGATCTTCAGCTTGTCAGGTTTAACTGGCGTGTCATATGTCGCAGAGCGAGTTGTTAGATTAACTCTGTTAAACATGTAAATGTGGGAACTTGTCGAGGCCTCATCATGGGGTTGGTTGGAACTGCCCCCCGGTGTGGGGGTTTGTGCAACCAAAGATTGTTGCTGCGGAAAAGGCTGAGTGAGCACAACGGGTTGTGAATTTCCCTTGAAAAGTTTGGCCACTTCATCGCGATGTGGGTAGTCTCAAGTGTAGTGATCGTCACCACAAATGAGACATGGGAATTTCGGTTTTCGTTGTGGTTGTTTTCCAGCAGTAGGTGTTTGTGGTTGGGTCTTGGGTTGCTCATTGTTGTTGTTCTTCTTTTGTTTTTTTCTCTCTTTCTTCTTTCCCCCAAGCTGTTGTGAAGGGGTGGACTGGACCGCATTCACATCAGAGACCTGAGTCTGAGGTGGGGTAGAAGAGGGTGCATTCGAACTGGGGGCAGCCGTGGAAGCGGGCCACTGGATTGTTCCGGTAGACTGAGTAGTAGATTGAGTTTTGACAGAGCCAATAACTCCATCTGCATGCGAAGCAGTCGATGGTTTGGATGGGTCATTAGTGACACGTGTAGCGTTCGGTATCAACTCATATAGAGTACCGGATTGTGAATAGACTAAGTCTAAGTACTGAGCCTGGGCGATGGCTTCTTTCTTGGTGACTACGCCACCCATGGCAACATCACGAGCAATCTGGGGTAATAGAGATTTCGTGAACCATTCCGTTAACAATTGGTCAGGAATGACCGCTTTGATTAGTCTTCATCGTCGTCTCCATTCATGGATATGATTGGAGATATGTATGGAAGTTGTCTGACGAAGAGAGGTTAATAGTTTAGTAACCATCTCGTATCAAATGGGTAGTTTAAAGTGTGTGAGGAAGGACATGGAAAGGGAGTTGAATTCGTGAAAGGATGCGCATGGTAATTCAATATACCATTTCGTTGCGGAACCCGTGAGCGTTCGTTGGAAACGATGCAAACGAATCAAATCATCCATGAGGGAGTTGGATGAACACCACAAATGGAAGTTCATCACGTGATTGTTTGGGTCTTCTCCAGGCTTTCCATCGAATTTTAGGATATCAGAAGGAAGTTTAGCTGGGATAGCTGGCCAAACTGGAGAATGATAAATGGGATCATTCGTTAACCGAGACAAGTCTGGGAGATCTAGGGTGGCTAGAAAAGGTAGTTGTCGGTTAACCTGTGGGTAATGCTAGTGTGGCAAAGGGACACCAGTGGGGCCCAATACTGGGTTATGTGGATAATTATAACTCGTGGGCCCTCTCATGTGAGGTTGGTTTTGACCAAGGTACATAGGATTCGAGATGTTTTGAGAAGTGTTTGTGAGTGGAGGATAACCGGATGGGTTTTGTGGATTATAGGGCAGGTTTGGAATTTGTCCATAAGGGGGTTGTTGCGGAGTCTGAACATTCTGCCCTGTGGAGGCATGTGAATTTCCTTGAAAAGGAACGCTCCATGGATTAGGTGCGGCGGACACATTTTGTCCTTGTGGTTGATGGTGTACTCCGGATTGAGGCTGCCCCCCTGCATGAGGGTGCCCCCAAATGGAATTTGTCCTCCGATGGGAGGATGCCCCCCAGCATTAGGGTTCCCTCCGAATGGAATTTGTCCTCCGGAGAGAGGATGCCCCCCAGTTTTAGGTAGAGTTCCCGGGATCTGAAAGCCAGATGTCAATGACGGACCGGTGCCACCGATCGGGTTAGGACCACCAACACCAATCCCTCCGGGTTGTTGGATAGGTATGGAACTTATCGGTACAATTTGGGTAGTGGTTTGGGCAGTGGTGGTAGAGGAAGTATTCAATGCCCTAAATCCAAAAGGGAATGTAGGTCTTGGTGTTACAGGCATGCCAATCGGGGCTTGATTAACTACCACATTACTGACAAGAATAGTCGGAATGTGCGGGGCCATTGTCGAATGGGCTGTCTGGAGGGGAATAGTATACCTTGGGCCAACAGACGGTATGTTCGGACCAATGGTTGGTGTGGCTGTAAAAGTGGTAGTACTGGTGAAATGATTTGGGGGTACAGTATAGGAAAAGGGTGCATCGACACCTTCTCCTGTTCCATAAAGATCTCGCACCAAGCGTGGTGGACTCCAAACAATGTCTGCAGTCCAAAAGGGGTCACTAGCTAAAGGGTTCTGAGAAGACCCAGACGGAATTTCAGAAGGATGGATGACCACAANTCGGGGCTTGATTAACTACCACATTACTGACAAGAATAGTCGGAATGTGCAGGGCCATTGTCGAATGGGCTGTCTGGAGGGGAATAGTATACCTTGGGCCAACAGACGGTATGTTCGGACCAATGGTTGGTGTGGCTGTAAAAGTGGTAGTACCGGTGAAATGATTTGGGGGTACAGTATAGGAAAAGGGTGCATCGACACCTTCTCCTGTTCCATAAAGATCTCGCACCAAGCGTGGTGGACTCCAAACAATGTCTGCAGTCCAAAAGGGGTCACTATCTAAAGGGTTCTGAGAAGACCCAGACGGAATTTCAGAAGGATGGATGACCACAAATTCTCCAGCGGAATTCAGGTGGAGGATCTGTCGTTCGTATCCCTCCGGAATGTGATAAGCTTCCGAAGATTTTGAGACAATTCGGAAATTCTCTAGAGGGATGGGAACTTCTTCCTGGGAAGTTGTAGCATTATGAACCTCGCTCTGTTGAGGAGATTCCTCCGTAGAATGAGGGGGTAAAGGGGTGTTTCCTTCCATATTCTCTGGAGGAAGTTTCTGTAGCCTCCGCGAGTGGCGTGGATGGCCAATGTTGGTGGAGAAGAGTCGACGAAAGAAATCTATGGCCAACTAACAAAAAGAAACAGCACATGCTAAAAAAATCTAAGAATCACAACCAAGCAAACAAGACCTTCTTTTGATGACCGTACTAGTTGGTGATGAAATCCAACATCGCGTGATCAAGTCCAGAAGGGGCGGGGATAGGGTGGAACAGTTACAATGGCGACCTGCTTAACAGACTTACGCCTTGGTGCAAGCTTCCACGCAGTAATTGTGGATTTACCCTCCAAGGAGCCCGAGTGAGTTTGACCAATGTCTGCTCCAGGTACAGTGAGACTTCCCGTCACCGTCACCTTGTGTAAGACCCTAAAGATTATGGCCACTAAGGTTACCAATTCGTAGTTAGCCCCTGGGCGGGAACAGTCGACAGTCCGATCCGAACGTACAGGCAGGGTATCAAGCCCGAAACCAACTAAGAGGCTTCCACGCAGCAATTGTGGATTTACCTCAAAGTGATCCCCATAATACGATCTGACCACCACAATCAGTTAAACCACGGAGGGTTAGTCCTCGTAGCTCACCCGAATGCGACCTCGTGCGTAACCCCTGTGTGAGAGGGGGATCCCAGGCAGACTTATACGATAACTAGATTTACTCTCCCTAACTCAGGATGCTACTGTTTGTTTTAGAAACTTTGGAGAGTTATGCTCACAGCCCTAATCCAAAGTACTAAGCCTAGTCTACTGTTGGTGGAGGATGCCAGAAAAGAAAAAGTTCTAAATAATTTTTAATTAGCGTTGATTGTTTGTGGCTATTCTTTACACAAAGGGGTGCATGGAAGTGAAATGAATGGAATTATGACTCAGACCCAAAGAATCCATCAAATATGATAAGCGGTCATTTCTTTTCGATGAACATCTATCTAAGGGAGAGAGAAGGTTCTTTTCACTAATCAAGCACGAATAAGGAATGCCCTCAAACGATTTTTTTTCTCTATCAAATCCTGATGTAATGCAAAAAATTTTAAATGCCTTCTAATACGCACAATCAATCATAAAGATGTCTTTTATTGTTTGCATATGAATGACGATCAATTCAACACAATGCTTGTCTTGATAATTATCTTTCTCGTATGAATGAAAACCAATCTAGCACAAGCAAAAGTCATACAAACAATACACCCTTTCGTAGCAATCAAAACGAAAAAGCGAGAAAAAGAGAAGCAATCAAAGAGAAAAACAAACTTTACACCCAAAAGAAAAAGTTGAAGAACAATGACCTTGACCGAAATCAAGACAAAGAGGTCTGTAGACCTTTGATGACCTTCACCAGGGTTTTTTACTCAGCTGATGAGAAGAGAAAAACAATGCATGGGTTTTGAACTTCACTCAACAGGAAAAACTCGATGAAAAAGTGAAGAAGGCTACAATATCCAACTAATGAGATGTTTTTTCTTCAAAGAGATAGATGTCAAGGCTGAAAGGGAAGAAAAGTTGACTCACTAGATCACTCAGCAAAAGAAACACAGAGGCAAACCCTGAAAAAGGTAGTTCTGGAGGGTTTTTTTGGCCAAAAAGAGGCTGGCGCTCTGTTGCCAAGGGCAAGGAGCATTGTAGCGCTCTGTGCAGAGGTATGGAGGAGCGCTGGCGCTCTATTAACACTAGGACAGGGGCGCCAGGGTCTAAAAGCCCCAAAAATGTCAAAAAATTCCAAAAAATGGGATTCAAACTTGACAAGTATGCTGAATGTGATAAGGTAAGGAGCCAATCAGCTCATGAAACTAATCAAAGAGGAGTGAACCAGGTCTGAAACAATAAAGGGATAGAACAAGGTCAATGAGGAGAAAAATCCAAACAATAGGTTTCGATTTGAGGCTATCTCCCCAGTGGAGTCGCCAGTTTCTGTTGTAGGAAAATCTCCCTGTGGACAGGTAGATCACCTCTAGAGCTTGACCTTAACCCTAGAAAGAAAAATGCTTATCATGGACACTGACTTCCTTTCAACTCTATCTAAACTAACACATGAGAAGGAAGGATGACAGAAGTACCTTTTTATCAACGTTTGTCCCTGCACACTCCGAGTTGCGCTCCAATCCTTTGCTCCTCGCTGAGTTCTGCGGACAAGACAAGACACAACCGCTTCCTACTCTATTGATATTAGCTTGAAAATAGATCTATCAACAAATGATAAGTTCATGTGACATTAGACACAAACTAGAAAGAAACAGGCCAAGCGTGTCATATTGATGAGAATAACGACAGCAGTACTTACAATCATAGATGCGAATGTGACAGCTTCGTCAAGTCCCCTTCGTCTAACCCTTGCCTGAAAGCTCCACAACTTGGACAACAACAAATTCAATGATCACTCTCCTTTGGCTGACTGTGAGTTTCCTCCAAGATCATAAGTTTCATATCTTCAATTCTTCCCCCTTTCCACCATCATAGAGCCTGTTTATATAGGTTAAGAGGAGCTTAACTTCTTGAGTTATCTTTAGAACAAGTTGGGAACCTTCTCCTTAGATCAAGGATCTCTTGATGAAACCAAGAATTCGAGCACAATTGCCTCCTAATCTTGAAATATCCTCCCCTTATTCTCCTCAATGGGCCAACTACTGCCTCAGATTAGGCAACGCTCCCTTAGAAGGGGCATCGGAGCGTTGTAGCGCTCCTTGGTAAGCCTTGGGGAAGCGCCAGCGCTCTCAAGATGAGCAGCGCTCCTTCAAAGGGGGCTGGGGAGTGTTATAACACTCCCTGAAGCCTTGTAGGGGAGCACCAGTGCTTCTGGAGCTGAAGTAGGGGAGCGCTCCCCCTCAAAACCTTTGTTTTAGGGTTCCTTTCAGGTGTCAAGAGTTATTTGAATTCAGTAGATCAGTTCTCCTCCTTCAAATCAGTCATGTGAGATGTTATAAGTGTCTTCTTAGTGTCTTTGACATGGCAGTATGTCTGAACATCATTTGCGACACTAGTTACCAACTTGCGACACTTGCAAAAGTTGTAGGGAAGATGCGACACTTACGACGATTGAGAGGGACAATGCGACACTTATCCAGCTAAGCAATTTTGACATGTAAAATCTAGTAAGCTGGGATAATCCAGCTAATAGAGCAGTATTTGGGCCAGAGTTGCTCAAGGAAATGGAAGAGAAAATGCTAAAAATTAAGCAGAATTTAAAGGCCGCCCAAGATAGGCAGAAAATTTATGCTGATAAAAACAGAACCCACAGAGAGTTTAAAGTGGGTGATCATGTTTTCATGAAAGCTAAAGACAATAGAAGTTCCCTGAGGCTGGGAAACTGTTCGAAGTTGGAAGCCAGATTTTGTGGGCCATTTGAAATCCTAGAAAGGATTAGGCTAGTTGCATATATGCTTGCATTAGCTACATCCATGACTGTAGATAATGTGTTTCATATTTCATTTCCTAAGAAATATATACCTGATTCTAATCATGTAATCGATTGGAATGTGATTCAGGTGGAGCAAGAAGGTGTCCTGCAAGTGCATCGTGTGTACATATTGGACTGGAAAAGAAAAAAACTCCTGAATCAATCCATAGGGCTTGTAAAGGTCTAGTGGACCTGGTACAGTCCTGAGGATGCGACATGGGAGCATGAAGATGTTATGTGGGCAGAATACCCACATTATTTTGAAGATTTTGAAAATCTTGCTGATGCTGTGTAAAGAGTTGCACTGAGGACAATGAAAAAATAAGGGGAGGGGATTGTAACACCCCAAGGATGTGCCCCAGTTATATTATGAATTGTAATCATGTTTATGAATTGTAATCATGTTTTGTAGGCTGGTGAGTCGAGTGTTGATAAGATGGTGGGCTTATGTGTTTATTAGGCTGGAGAGCCTAAGTGTTAAATGCCAGGAGCCTGTTTTTGTATATGTAATTATGCAGAACATTAATAAAGATTAAACATCGCTGTGTGCAAACCAACCATGAAGAAAGAGTGATGGGGGACTAAGTTTCCACAGGGTGGATAAGGGAAAAGGGGCTTAAAGTTTGGAAAAAGGGGCTAATCTTAGAGGCTTAAGCCCTTAAGAATAATAATTTATTATTATTCCAAAGTTGTGTGACAAACATGTTTTTATCCTAAGTCCCGAGAAAGGCATCATGTGAAAAAAGGGAACACATGCAACTCTAGGAAGACAAGAGTCGACCTGGGCGCATGCAGTTAAAAGTTGAAGTGTCAACTGTGTTGGGGGTTCACTTACCATTTTTACATCCTCCATGAATTGGGTAGATTCTCCACGAGTTCCCTCTGTATACCCTCATGCATTTCTGAAAACCATAACCGTGAAGCCAACTGGTGTATTCCCATGAATCCCATGGCCTCTGTATTCGACCTTTTCAATATTCATGCACACACCTGAGACCCAAAATCCATGAACCTTTTTGTGTCTTCTGAGGAACCTGACACTTGAGTAATTTCCTTAGTTGTTCCGTGTCTTAGCGTGGGCTATTTCCGCCTGTGGTGCCATGCCCATATTTTGTTGCTACTGTCATCCCTGTGTAAATGAGTGTTGAATCGTTGTTGTTTTCCTCACCTGGATGGAGCTGAGTCGAGGAGTTTTTTGAAGAAGTAGGTTGTCAGGACCGTGGTAGAAGAGGCAAGTTGTCAGGCCTGGGACCAACTCTCTACAGGTGAGAGAGTCCATTGGAGAGTGGTTTTCTCCTAGAGAGAGTCCTGCACCAGCTATAGAGCTCTAAGAATTCCTAATCTGGCATGTTGCCGAGACCCAGAGAGGGAGGTGAAGCGACCGATGGAATGTTCTTGTGAAGGTGTATACTCTTGGGTGGAACATGCATGTGGGGAATGAGATTCCGTGAGTAGTTGGTGTAAGAAAGCTCCTGGAAGAATCCTTCCGGTTGCTCTATGCAATTTTCCTGTAACCTCAGCCTAGTCTAGGATTTTCTTACTCTGGGTGGAGCTTGGTCCCATCTCAGAGATGACCCACTGCTAAGTCTGATGAGTAGCATGGTCTAAGGCTGGGAGATTCATGGAAGGTCTGCACGTAGTTGGTGGAGTTACTTCAGTTCCAAAGATAAGTATCATTATGTGTTTAATTTCAATTAAAATGCATGTCTGTGATGCTTGCATGTTTTCATGTATTTCGTTGAATGTATGAATTACTGCTAACTCCATTAATTATGTATGTTAGTAATAATTTTGTGTTTACTCTATATTGTTTGGTTAAATATGCATATTAAATATATGTGTATGAGAATTTTCTGCGTAGTAACATTGCCCGATAGTGGGGTTGATGGTCAGGGATGTTACATCCGAAGAATCCCTAAGCCAAGTCAAGGGATGCTGAAGTTGGTTCTAGTTCTGTGCCCCTACAAAAAAAAGAACCCTCTACATCAAAGGGCACATAGATTCTAATTAGACTCCTAACATGGAATAATTCCAAATTGGTGCCATCATTTTAGGATACAGAACCATGCACATGAGGTGCATCCATCACTCAAGTACTAATTCCTATATAGAATAACTTATTCATCAAATTTAAAGACCAAGAAGATCCTGAATCAACTCCCCACAACAACCTATAACTTAGAGAAGTTTACAATTGTAACACCCTTGTTTCCCCTAGTTTGTAATTATAAGTGTTATTATGGAAAAACAATAAGCCAACCCATGGGTGATCAAGGATAAATAATGGACCTTGATAGATTTTGTAATATATATGTGTGTGTGTGTGTGTGTGTGTGTGTGTGTTTGGTTTTTAATAAAATAGAGAATGCTCATGAGTTACCGTTGTTACAGGGAAAATATCTCTATGGCTTGGGATAAACCACAACAGACAAAACAAGACCCAGAAATCAACTCTAATCTCAAGTATGCTATACAAATGGAAATGCTAACAAAAAGGAAGGCTAGAAGCTTACCTCGTCCGTACGTCTGAAGAAAACCATAATTGAGCTTAGGATCCAATGCTTGATACCTGCAACTTGGCCTCAACATCCAAGATACACAAGCATATGGAAATTATACGAAACATTATTACATAAACTAACATAATCCATTAACTTGTATTAAAAATATGCCCATGGAAAGTAATACAAATATTTTCAACATATAATTGGACGAGAAAATTGTATTTCTATTAATGTAATCAACAGAATCACATAAGTGACAAACTTCTGTAATGACATATATCAGAATTGAGAAACTAAGTCCCTCCACTTGGGCCTTTACTACTTCAATCCTCCACAAAGGCAAGATCACAAGTACTATGCGTAACTGGGTTTCTCCTTCTCAAGATAGGAAGAGATTGGGGTTTGTACAAAATAAGTTTAGAATTTCAAGGACAAAGGGATGCAGACTCAATATGAAGTTAAATTTCTACAGAGTGTCTTTTCTCTCAATCACAAATTAATTCAAGGCTTGTATATGTCTCAATTTATAGCCTTCAAATGGACTTGAAGGGTCCTATCATAGCGTTTTAAGTATATGGAAGGTCAATGATCATAGATCTCGTGACATGACATGGAAACCTGCCATATTTTTTTAATTTTTGAGCACAAAACCCGATGTACGCAGGCTGTAATGGAACAACCTACATATACGCGAGTGGTTTAACTGTGGCTCGTGAATATGTACAAATTTTTGAATTTTTGACTTTGGAATGAGAAAAATGGGGGATTTGAGTTTGTAGAGGGAAAGGGAAGGCCATCAAAGCAAGGTGCATGGAGTGTGGAAAAAAATGCTATAATATAAATTTTGTTACAAGGAAAATCTCTCTATGGCTTGGAGTAAAGCACAATAGATGGAACGATACCTAGAAATCAACTCTAATCTCAAGAATGCTAGACAAATAGAGATGATAACAAAAAGGAAGGATAGAAGCCTACCTCATCTGGACATTCGAAGAAGACCACGATTGAGCTCATGATCCAACGCTTGATACCTACAACTTTTATTCAACATTCAAGATACAAAAGCATATGGAAATTATATGAAATGTTAGCACATAAGCTAGTATAATCTATTAACATGTATAACAAATATGCCCATGGAAAGTAATACAAATATTTGCAACATATAATTGGATGAGAAAAGAGTATTTCTATTAATGTAATCAACATAAGTACATACGTGACAAACTTCTGTAACAACACATATCGGAACCGAGAAACTAAGTCCCTCTACCCAGGCCTTCACCACTTCAATCATCCACAAAGGAAAGCTCACAAGTAGTAAGAGTAATTGAGTTTCTCCTTCTCAAGATAGGAAGAGCTTGGGGGCTCAACAAAAGAAGTTTAGACTTCCAAGGACATAGAGATGCAGAATCAATATGAAGACAAATTTCTTGAGGGTTTCTTTGCTCTCAATCAAAAATTAATTCAAGTCTTGTATATGGCTTAATTTATAGCCTCCAAATGGACTTGAAGGGTTGGGTCAGAGCGTTTTCAATATATGGAAGGTCAAGGATCATAGATCTTGTGACATGGCCTGGAAACCCAACACAATTTTTATTTTTTGAGCACAAAACCCAACGTAGACGAGATGTAATGGAGCAACCTACATATACATGAGTTACTTAACTGTGGCTCACATATATGCACACAATTTTGAATTTTTGACTCTGGAATGATGAAAATGGGGGATTTAACTCTGCAGATGGAGAGGGAAGGCCATCAAATCAATATGCATGGAGTGTGGAAAAAATTGCTATAACATAAATTCTATTACAAGGAAAATCTCTCTATGGCTTGGGGTAAAACACAACATATGGAATGTCACCCACAAATCAACTCTAATATCAAGTATGCTAGACAAATGGAAAAGTTAAAAAAAATGAAGGCTAGAATCCTACCTCGTCCGGACATCCAAAGAAAACCATGGTTGAGCTCACGATACAATGCTTGATACTTGCAAATTGTCCTCAACATCCAATATACATGAGCATATGGAAATTATATGAAACGTTAGCACATAAACTAGCATAATCCATTAACATGTATAACAAATATGCCCATGAAAGTAATACAAATATTTACAACATATAATTGGATGAGAATAGAGTATTTCTATTAATGTAAACAACATAAGTACATAGGTGACAAAATTTTGTAACGACACATATCAGAACCGAGAAACCAAGTCCTTCCACATTGGCCTTCACTACTTCAATCCTCCACAAAGGAAAACTCAGAAGTAGTAGGAGTAATTGCTGGTTGTGGAGCATGATTATCTTCTGGTTCAGAGGTTTGTTTTAGCTGTGCTTGGACCCCATTCCCTAACGGGGTGTCGAGGGGATTTCTTCCCCACAAATGTCACTAAGGGGGTCCAGGGGGGGAGGCCAAAAAATTTGTAGCCCCCCTGACGGGGGATATAGGGGCGCTACCCTCGAAGTGAAATTTTGGGAAACATTTCCTTGTAAAATGTTGTAATTTCGTAGCCAATCTGGACTGTTCATTATAAGGTTGCATATATGACGGTAGAAGTTATTTTAGGGATTTTTTCCCTAGAAGGAAACCCTATTTTATGAGGGAATTGTATTGTGGCTATGTGTTATTGTGAATATTGTATTCTAAGAGAGGAGACTATGAGAGAAAGAAGAGGAAGTTACAACAGGTGTGTTGTAGGTTGTATCCCTCATTTTGTTGGATAATAAAAAGGAAGGACCTGTTGATACTGAGAGGGGGGTGAATCAGTATCAAGTACAATTTAAAGCCTTTTTCAACTTATACTTAAACCATTCAACTATATCCAATGAGAAATGAACAATAGTATAAGAGTTACACCAATAGACCACAATACACCATGCACGATATATGAGAAATAATCAATAGTTATTGTTCAAGGGAAGTAATGACTTCCAAAGGTAGCTACAGCTTCCAAATGTAAAGGGAGGGATAAACCTCTAAGAGGAAGATACAATCCTCCAATATCAAGAGAGATTTGAAGTCTCCATCCTTGCCCCTTCCTTCCACCCAAGAATATATGAGAGATAATAAAACTTTACATTAAATCACCACCATCAACCAATCATCACATAGAACCTGATAATGCTTCTTGAGACTTCTTCAATTTCTACAATTCTTCAATTCTTGGAGTATTCTGATCCTGTAGATAATATTAATCAATGTATTCTCTGAAACTCCTCCAATTTTCACTCCTTGAAGCCTCCCCAATAAGAGGTTATAGAAAGAATGGTAGAATTTATTCAATTCTGGTCTATTCAAGAAAGTGAACTTGCACAGAATAAATTCTTCCCACTTCATTTGGATTCCCGATGAATAAGTTATGATTGTTTTACCCGGAACACCTGTTTTTTGACTAGCTTCAGGACTGTTCACAAACCCTATCTTCCACAGAGTGTATCTCCATAATTATAGCAAATCAAGAGCTAAACTTTTTACCAGAGGTACCTTGATATGTCTTCTCAATACCGTAGCTATTTCACCATCTGAATCGTTCTAGAAAAAAAGTTATAGAAAAAATGGTAAGATGACTTGAAAATAACATACCTTAGAACACATCACCAAAAGACTTCATCCTCCCTTGAAATCGGACCTTCTTTTATTCTTATCTCCTCTGAAATTCGACTTGTATCAAAATGAATGTATAATGATGTTTAGTTATACCATTTATGTCTCTTATTTTTAACATTAGGGCCGACCTGGCACTTTCTTATTTTGTAATTCTTTTCTTTAATTATCTTCAGGGCCTACAGGTACTTCCTTCTTCAATTCACTTTGTCATCTTCAAAAATTCATTTCCCCTCAACGACGAGGATCCACATGATGTGCCACATACAACTGGAAACAACATGATGTATACTATCCATCCATGGGTGTTGTATCTGCATGCGCATTTTCCTTCATGTCCAAATATCTTCATCAATCTTGCGGTCCAAAACCCATGACTAGGGTTGACATCAATGACAACAACCAATCTTCAAACAATCTCCCCCTTTGTCATTGATGGCAACACTCATGCTCCCCCTATCATCATGATTCCAATTTCTCTCCCCCTTTGACATCAATGGCAAAGGGTATGGCTTCTCTCCCTGATTTTAATGGCAAAAGGTAACCTTCTTCTTTGGGGATGCTCCCCCTAAACATGTGGCACTCAATAATACTTCATCCTTATTTTTGGTGTTTGGGACTTTTTCTTCCTTGGAATTCTTTTGTGTGGCTTCTGTCTTCTCTCTCTTCTTCATGTCTAGGATGTATATGTTGTTTGTTCTTCTTGTTGCAGTTGCAACCAATATTCCTGAGTTATTTTCTCTGATTTTACATTTTCAGGAGTCAAACGTAAGAGTGTATCCTTGATCGCATATTTTTCTGAAACTGAGGAAATTATGCTTCAAATCTTCAACCAATAGGACTTTTCCTGCTTTTACATTTTCACTTCCAAGCTTTACAGTTCCTTTTCCAAGTATTTTGGTAGATGAGTCATCTCGAGATGCAACATTTCCACCCTTTTTCTTCAAGCTGACAAATTTGCTTTGATCTCTAGTCATATGAGATGAGCACCCACTGTCTATAAACCATTCATCTTCTTTTCATTCTTTAGCGACTAATGCTATTCGACAATTTTCATTGTGTGGAATTTCTTTCCTTTTCCATGCCGTAGTTGGTATGCAGACATTTGGCATATGATTATCTTCCTTCATATCTTTGCATGTTGGTTGTGGAGCCTGATTATCTTCTTGATTTAGAGGTCCTTGCTTTCAACCGTGTTTATACCCCATGAAGTATTTACACCCTAGAAGTATGTACACTCTTCCACGCGGGGGAGTGATGAGGGGGGGTACCCCCTCTGCGGGGTCCGGGGGGCCTATGCCCCCGGCTGGGGGGTCTGGGGGAAAGTGGGCCCCTAGCGGGGGTTCGGGGGTGAAGCCCCCGAAGAAACAATTGCCTTGTAAAAGTATATTGTAATTTCATTTTAAATCTGGACCGCTCATTATAAGGTCGCAGATCTAACGGTAGAGATTATGTTAGGGTTTTTTGCCCTAGAAGGCAACCCTCTTTTATGAGGGAAATGTATTGCGGCTATGGATGATGGGGAATATTATATTCTGAGAGAGGAGACTATGAGAGAAAGAAGAGGAAGTTACAACGGGTTTTGCTGTAGGTTGTATCCCTTCATTTGATGGATAATAATAAAGGAAGGACCTGGCAATTTCTATGGTGGACGTAGCCCACACTGGGTGAACCACGTAAATTTGTGTCTCTCTTGTATTGTGTGTCTTCTGTGTTTTGTTTCTGCATTTGTTTTATTTTATTGCTCCGTGGTCCTGTTTTTCTAACAACTGGCATCAGAGCATAAGGTAACTCACAGGAAAAGAGGGTTCCTGGTTCGAGTGGGAGAAATGTCGGAAGATGGAAAGTTTAGGGTCGAGAAATTTAATGGACAAAACTACCAGTTATGGAAGATGCAGATGGAAGACTATTTATATCAGAAGGATCTATTCCTACCATTGACTGGAGTAGCAAAGAAGCCGGTGGCCATGAAGGACGAAGAATGGGAGTTTCTTGATAGAAAGGCTCTAGGAACGATATGGCTGAGCCTGGCAGCATCAGTGGCTTTCAATATTTCGAAAGAAAAGACAACGAAGGGTTTGATGGACGCGCTGGCCAAATTATATGAAAAACCCTCGGCATCGAATAAGGTATTTCTAATGAAGAGATTATTTAATATGAATATGTCAGAAGGTGGGTTTGTTGCAGATCATTTAAATGAATTTAATACGGTTACTAATCAAATAAGTTCTGTAAAAGTGGACTTTGATGATGAGGTTAGGGATCTTCTAATCTTGTGCTCATTGCCAGAAAGCTAGAATGGCTTGGTCATGGATGTAAGTAACTCTGTCTCTGATTCAAATACTTTAAAATTTGATGATGTTGTTGGTGTTGTCCTTAGTGAGGAAATGCGACGAAAAAGCACAGGTGAGACATCGGGAAATGCGTTGAACATGGAGAACAGGGGAAGAAAAAAGGATAGAGGAAAGGGCTCAGGAAACCGCGGAAATTCTAGGAAGGGAAAATCCAAATCCAGACTTGGAAAGATAGAGTGCTAGAATTGTGGGAAGAAAGGACATCTGAAGAAAGAATGCAGAGCTCCAAAGAAACAAAGAGATGGACAACATGAGAGAAATCAGGAAGCAAATGTAACAGGTGATGTGTTACAAGATGCTTTGATTCTTTCTGTAGATAATATTTCTGAGTCTTGG